>JAPFBL010000997.1:155000-170167 GCA_026182355.1 Hermatobates lingyangjiaoensis | reverse complement strand
TCTTCTATTCTATTCACTGTTTCGTTATTGAGGGCTAGGTCAAATAAAGAAAATAAACTCCTTTCTAGGCCGACGTTTCGATGTATTTGTACATCATCTTCAGGGCTAAAATTAGAGTAAGACTATAATACATTTATCAAAACAATCTAAAACAATCTTTGTGAGTTGTAGATTGTTTTGATAAATGTATTATAGTCTTACTCTAATTTTAGCCCTGAAGATGATGTCAAATACACGAAACGTCGGCCTAGAAAGGAGTTTATTTTTTTTATTTGACCTAGCCTCAATAACGAAACAGTGAATATATATATTTATTATTAAAAAGTAGACGGCAGCTTCCGCATTTACGACTTTTTGCACGTTTTTTCTATTTTTTACTAGTTTTTTTGGTAGGGAGTGATTTCATGGAGTAGTTGTCCCAGAGACATCAAAGAAATAATTTTGTAGCTTAATCAATAATTTTATTTTTATACTTAAAGCTTTCGATTTTCTCATAAATCATCTTCAGGTATATAGATCAATATCTAACAGATTAAATTCACACAATAACAATTTTTCTAAAGGTTAAACAGACATTAATAGGAATAAAATTTAGAGGTTAATAGAAATAGAACAAAACAAGTCCACTGTGACAAGTGTAAGGTTACAACTTGTCATTGATATTGCCATTGATTTTTTACGAGCAAAAAAGTCGGAAATGCGGAAGCTGCCGTCTACTTTAAAAAAAATGTTTACAAGGAATCTGCTGCCAATATACACTAATAAAAATATATATATATTATTTATATATATATATATATATATTATATATATATATATATATATATATATATTGGTAAAAGGATTTCACATAAACACGTGAAATAACAATCAATGATCAAACCACAATAAGAAAATGGGAAAACAAGACTAAGATCTTTCAACCGTAACAAGCAGTCTTCGTCAGAGTCTAAAACCCAACTGAAACACTAGATGCAGATAACATCTCGTGAGGATTCGTTACGAGGGCAATAGCCTCTACTAAGAGGGTTGACAGCTAGCGGATAGTTTTTTACTCTTTCTTACTGTACTCCTTTGTTTCCCCAAACATCCCTTTCTGGACATTTGTCCTTTCCTGCTCATTCACCCTTTTAAAATACCACTCTTTTCAACCCCTCACCAGATGTTTTCTGCATCTAGTGTTTCAGTTGGGTTTTTGACTCTGACGAAGACAGCTTGTTACAGTTGAAAGATCTAGGTCTTGTTTTTCCATTTCATATTGTGGTTTGATCATTGATATATATATATATGATGTAATTTTTTTTTGAGGTTTGAGGTCCAATGATTAAAACTAGTCCTTTTTGCCGACGTTTCGACATCATTGGGTCGAAACAGACGGAAAACCCAACTGAAGGACGTTTTAATCATTGGACCTCAAACCTCAAAAAAAAAAATTACATCATATAAATATTGGGTCAAGAAAACAAATCATGATATATATATATTAAGGTATGCTGCAACAAAAAAAGATTTCTAAGGTAATCAAATAGTGATCTCTATACTTATGAAATAATTGTAAAAGCAATAGAATAATTATAACAATATCCTTATGTCAAATTATATTTATTAAATATATATATATATATATAAAAAAAAAAAAAACCATAGTCGAAAAACTGATTTATCAATAAATTCCTCTTTGTTACTGTACATATTAAAATGTAATAAATAACCAAATAGTAGTAATAGTAGTGCTAATTGTAAACCAATCATGTTGTAGTCCTGAAGATGACAAATATATGTCGAAACGTCGGCAAAAGGACTAGTTTAAAATCATTGGACCTCAACCCTTAAAATATTACATCATATATAAATTATTTTAATTTATTATTAATTATATATATAAATAATCTAAATAAACTAAACACGTGATGAAAACTAATGAACGTATAAGCCACAAGGAAAAGTAAAAAACAAAAATATGTCTAAGGCCTTTCAATTATATGTCATCAGAGAGCAACTAGATATTGATAACAACAGAGGTTACAGGTTTGTTACAATAACGGTTTTGTCTCCCCATATTTTGTTATTGTAACAAACCTTAACCTCTGTTCTTATCAATATCTAGTTGCTCTCTGATGACATATAATTGAAAGGCCTTAGAGCATATTTTCTGTGTTTTTTACTTTTCCTTGTGGCTTATACGTTCATATATATATTTATATATATATATATATAAGATTTCACAAAAACACGTTGACTGGACAGGAGCTAAATTTAATACCTATTAAAAATCGATGTTGTTAAGAAATATTATCGAATCCTCTCTGATTAAATTTAATAGATAAAATATTATAAACATTAGTAGCGTGGTAACAAACTTTGCATAACATAATCACCCAACAACTCACAGATATCATCAAAAAAAAAAAACTTCATAAAAACGACTTCTAGAACCTCAAAAACATATAATTTCGTCAAATACTCAAGTTTGTCAAGACAAGTACAAGATATTGAAAAAAAATAGGGAAAAAAATTTTTTTTTTTTATTACAGCATTTTATTCTCATTGTAGACTTATTGTTTTGTCTCACTGCATTATTTTTAGGGATATATTTTCTTAATTAATTCGCCATTTACACAAAATTATAAAACATTTATAAAATTATTTTACAGTGATGATATTCTTATAAAAAACATTTTTTTTTTCAATATTAGTATCACTCTTAATATATTCTAATGACAAATATATATATATTTTTTTATAAGGTTGGTAGTACCACAGAGATGGCTAGAATACAAATTCATCATTCTTTGTTAACTCAATTATCTAATTATCTAATCAAACCCCCTTTTGAAAACGTCATTGGTCAAAATAATGGATATTTAGAAAAACCAATTGAGTCCAGATAGAAAAAAATAACAAAAACTAATTAATTTGTATTCTAATATTTTTCTTTTTATTATTTAAAATTAGGACCTTAATAAAGCAGTATATAGATATTTAAAGTTGGTAAATACATTTCATTTAAGATAGTACAGGTTAACCTTCAAAAATCTGTAACCTTCCAACAGAGGCAGATGAGAGTGATGATGAACAAACACTATGTGTTCGAAACGCGTTGTAAAAATAAATTTCTTTTGATGAAGATGTAATAGATTTTCTTCTGAATTCTATTTAGTTTGAGAATAATAAAATTTCACTTGCTTTTAATTTGGTGGCTTTTTTTTTTGATTGATGGATTGTAAAGGTAGTATTTTTTTTAAAAAAAATAATATATATATAAAGGTACACCAAATAATTATGATAATAAAAATTCAGGACATACTTAGGTTCATAGGTCGAAGGATTTTTGAAGATCAACTGTTGAATTAATTTAATTTAATTTAACTTAATTTAATTTAATTTTGGTTATAAATAGTATTTAATTAACAGTTAAAGATAAATCATCATTGGGTTACAATATTTTTTGAATGGTATTCTAAATATGTGATTTTAAATGAAAAATGGTTTAAAATTAAAAACAAAATATCGAAATATATATCGAAAAAATATCGAAAACAAAATAACAAAATACCCAGAGTCTCCAACCGTCTCTGAACCAGTGCGCTTGGTTTCCCTCTCTTATCTCTCCTGAAGACGGTTCAAACCAAAAATTAGAGACTCTAAGTGTATTTTTTTGATTTCACTATGTTTCTTTGCCTATATTGAAATATATTTGTCCGCTTTGGATCGTATTTACAACGAAAAAGTGTATATATATATACTTTAACACAGAGAAAAGAACACAGAAAGACACTACAGAATTCACTTCGATATTTCGACATCCGTCGTCATCGGGAAGTTTTATATATATATATATATATATATATATATATATATATATATACATTCGCGCTCCGTTCTTCGACGTGGGGAGATCTCTCTCACTTCGTCCTCTCTTCTAGTCTACTCCTGATGACGAACAACAGTTCGAAATATTGAATTTTGTAAGTGTTCTCTTTATTCTTTTTTCTGTGTCGTGCTTTGTGTAATTTAAAGTATATATATATATATATAGGCCTGTGCCTCAACGGAATTAGTGAATGCCCGACTAGGTATAAGAAGTCTACCATTAATGCCTACATCCGAAGAGCCTTTACCCACTGCAGTAATTGGAACCTCCTCCACCAAGAACTTGATAAGTCCGTTCAGGTGTTAGTGAACAATGGCTTCTCCAACCAAGAGGTTACGAGAGCTATTAAAATGTACCTGGATAAGTGGTACACTACTAACCCACCTACTCATCCCAAGGGAGAGTACATACGTCTGTACTACAGAGGATGCATGAACTCCCAGTACCAACAAGACGAGATGGGCCTCCAAAAATTAATAGTTAATAATGTAAAAACCGTCAACCAGATTGATCATATTAAAAACTCACTATTTTCATAACTAAAAACACAGACTACAAAGAACCTACTAATATATAATAGACCTAAACAAGAAACCGCCGAGCTGCAGCGGAGCCACCTCATAGATGGATATAAATGTACCACAGGGGACTGTGCAACCCTGCCTTCCAAGTATATAGGGCTGACTATGACGAAGCTTTCGCGGCGATTGACTCTCCACCTTGCAGGAGGAGCACCGAAGAGCCATGCTGAAGAGGTTCATAAACAGAAATTAACAAGAGAGAACCCGACTGAGGGGACAACTATTTTGCAAAGCTTACAAGACGATGTCAGACTACATATACTTGAAGCCCTCTACATTAAGGAATACGACCCTTCATTAAACATACAAAACAGTGACCTTAAAGCTATACCCAGTTCAAAAAATTTTGATACCACCTGCAAGTTTGTAAGAGAGGTAGGTGAAGGGACACGACATAGGTAGATGGGTTCAGTGCCCTGCCCTGCATGCCTGTTAACTGTACCATACTTAAGTTGTTCTCTATACCATAGCCTTAGTTTTGATTATAATTTTAGTTTATAGATTTTTTACCTGAAGATGGCTAATGTAAGCCGAAAGCTTGTGTTTTAGATTAAGTCGTAAATTATAGTGTTAGAATAAAGTTTTAAAGTGTTTAGTGTTTACCTTCATGTTGTTACCAGAACTCCTCTGGAAAATACCCGAGAGTTACCGTAAACTAGTGAGGAAACTAGAAAAGAAAATCAGCCATAAATTGGTCAACGCAGAAGCTGCTGCCAACTTTAATAATACATGTTTGAAAGAAGATCTGCTGCCATCATACACAAATATATATATATATATAATATATATATACCTTCGAACCCAGGTCTTTGTCTCAGTGCCTAGAGTAAAATTCCTGAAAGGTATAAAAAGGCCATCATCAATGCATACGTAAGAAGGGCATTCTCACATTGTAGTGACTGGAGTCTTCTCCATAAAGAGGTCGATAATCTGACACAAGTCCTAGTCAACAACGGGTTTTCAAACAGAGAAGTCTCACAAGGCTGTAACAAGACAGTTACAAATCTACCTTGATCAAATTTCTCACTGGTTCAGTAGCTGGAAACTTAAAGTCAATCCAGCAAAAAGCATCCACATACAATTCAGTAAAGGGACACCCAAGCAACCTCCCCCCATCTTTATTAGTCGCCAGTTAATACCTTACAGATCCCAGGCCAAATACCTGGGAATAATAATTGACAGCAGGCTCACGTTCAAACACCATCTGAAAAATAGATATAAATTGGGTCTGGCACTAATGTCAAATTTGTATCCTATCCTGAAGTCGAAGAATACTCCACAGGTAGTAAAGGACCTCATTTATAAGGTGGTAATTAGGGCTAGTATGACTTATGGATGCTCGACCTGGTTACAAGCTGCAAGAACTAATAAAACACTTTACAGATAGTTTAGAATAAATGCGCACGTCTTATGGCTGGGGTACCTTGGTATGCCAGAAATGTGGATATTCAAAGAGACCTCCAGGTTAGAAACAATTGACCAATTCACGAGTAGACTGGTGACCAATGAGGACACAAAAATTCCAACCCATCCAAACCCCCTTATCCAAAGCAAATCCCAAATAATTCCCCAAACATAACCACATTAGAAGCTGTTATTAAAATAGAAGGCCAAACCCTTGATAAAGACTGACAAGACACGACAAAATGAGACCAAACGACCACGAAATGACGTCAACAGACGAACCACATAATAAAAAAAAAAAAAAAAAAGTACAGATATTTACTTACTGACCCCACCACCACAGCAGGACAATAATTCAGCAGTAGTAGGTCCGTGACCTGGAACTGCTAATACAACGTGCACAACAGTGGGCGGAAAATAAAATCCAATATTTTTAATTATATGTATATATATATATATATTGTATCCCAATGATGATAGAGTATAATATAAGGCCTAGCAAATATCACATGCTTTCGTCACACTGAGTAACATTAAACGCAATTTATTTACAAAATAGTGATTTTTATATTAGTTTTGTGTTTCCTAAATTTGGCAATTCTCAGATATATATACATACATACATACTCATACACACACACACATTTATATTATATATATATATATCATCAAACCACAAAATGAAATAGGAAAAAAGATTTTAGTCTTGTTTTCCTATTTAATTTTGTGGTTTGATCATTGATTGCTATTTCACGTGTTTATGTCAAATCTTTATATTATATATATATATATATATAAATGATCAAACCACAATAAGAAATGGGAAAACAAGACTAAGATCTTTCAACCGTAACAAGCGGTCTTCGTCAGAGTCAAAAACCCAACTCTAACTGTTTAAAAACTCAGTTGGGTTTTTGACTCTGACGAAGACCGCTTGTTACGGTTGAATGATCTTAGTCTTGTTTTCCCATTTCTTATTGTGGTTTGATCATTGATTGTTTTTTCACGTGTTTATGTCAAATCTTTATATATATATATATATATATATATATATATATATATATATAACTAGGATTTTCAAAAGAACACACAGAAAATTAAATCACTGAACTCACTACTATATTTCAATGTCCTCGTTGTCAGGAATAGATGTGAATTGCTCCAAAGGCTGATAACGACTCAGGAGCATTACAACGAATATATATAACAAATATAACGAATATTTGGAGCAATTCACATCTATTTCTGACGACGAGGACATCGAAATATAGTAGTGAGTTCAGTGATTTCTTTTCTGTGTGTTCTTTTGAAAATTCTAGTTTATTCAGTTCGAAGAATCGTTTCATCTAATTAGTTATAAATATATATATATTTGTAAAGTTTGGGAGCAGTTTTTCATTTAAATATAAATCGTTGAATAATTTAACATATTTTACTGAAGTTTTTCAAAGACAAGTTTTGAAAAAATTTTCAAAAAGAAGTTTTGAAAAGTTTTTCAAACAAAGTTTGAAAAGTTTTTCAAAGTTCTTCTTTTCTTCATCCTAATAAATATTCTCCAATGTTTTGGATAAAGAAAAGAAGAAATTATTTCGAAACTTTGAAATACTTAATAATATGGTCAATTATTCAACGAAATATATAATATACCATGATAAAAAAAAAAACGGTCCGGCAGGACAGATTACACTTAAAATAAACTGCGACACATAAACAGAAACATAACAAAGACTCATTTTTCAATCTTTCGACCGTAATGGCGGTCGACATATTGAAAAATGAGTCTTTATTATGTTTCTGTATATGTGTCAAAGTTTATTTATAAATAAATAAATATATATATATATATATATATATATATATAATCGATAAAAAGATTTCACATAAACACGTGAATCAATGATCAAACCACAATAAGAAATGGGAAAACAAGACTAAGATCTTTCACTCGAAACAAACGGTCTTCGTCAGAGTCAAAAACCCAACTGAGTTTTTAAACAGTTAGAGTTGGGTTTTTGACTCTGACGAAGACCGCTTGTTACGGTTGAAAGATCTTAATCTTGTTTTCCCATTTTCTTATTGTGGTTTGATCATTGATTGTTTTTTCATGTGTTTATGTGAAATAACAATCAATGATCAAACCACAGTAGAAATGAAAAACAAGACTAAGATCTTTCAACTGTAACAAGCGATTTTCATTAGAGTAAACACCCAGTTGACAGTTCAGTGTTTCTGTTGGGTTTTTTGACTCTGACGAAGACCACTTGTTACGGTTGAAAGATCTTAGTCTTGTTTTACTATTTCATATTGTGGTTTGATCATATATATATATTGATTCATAAGAACAATATGAAATGAGGAAAAAAAGACTAAGATCTTTAACCGTAAAAGCGGTCTTCGTCAAAGTCAGTTGGATTTTGACTCTGACGAAGACTACTTGTTACGGTTGAAAGATTTTAGTTATGTTTTCTCGTTTCATATTGTGTTTTCATCATTGATTGATATTTCTCGTGTTTACGTGAAATCTTGTTATATATATATATATATATATATATATACCAATTTAAAAAGATAGCACACAGATAGACACAGGAATAACTCAATTCTATATTTCGACCTGCCGCTCTGCCTTCCTGCGGGACTCTTCGCCTCCTGCGAAGGACGATAGTTGAAATATAGAAGTGAGTTATTCCTGTGTCTATCTGTGTGCTATCTTTTTTAATTGGTTTTTATTTAAAAGTCTGTTGGACCGTTTCATTTAATTATATATATATAAAAAGATTTTACATAAACACGTGAAATAACAATCAATGATCAAACCACAATAAACCACTTATTGTGGTTTGATCATTGATATATATATATATATATATATAAGGAGACTGGTATGGCTTAGAAACCCAAGTCTCATTTCTGAAACTCATAGTAAGATTTATCGTTAATGCTTGATATTTATAAATAAATAAAATATGGAATTCGTATAATCAAAAAACGATAACACTGACACAGATTCCCTTCAATATTTCAACATCCATCGTATTATTGTGTTTTTTCTTATATTTTATTATATATATCAGATCTTCTTTCAAATTTTCTTCGTATTTATCTGAAAAAAAAAATGTATAAAATTAAATTTAATTCTGAGGTAGTGCAATCAGTTATTAAGTGGTATTAACTGATTGTTGATAATAAGTTCATGCATTTCATCATTACCACAGAGGTTAGTATTATTAATATTAAACATATAATCTACCGTGTTACCTCGTACATTACTGCCGTAGCTGTCGGACCGGTTTCGGGTGTCACCCATCTTCAACACGACTGATCTAACCACTAGATCAGTTCGTGTTGAAGATGGGTGACACCCGAAACCGGTCCGACAGCTACGGCAGTAATGTACGAGGTAAGACGGTAGATTATATGTTTAAGTTTAATAATTGCCGTACTAACATAGACCGAGATAAGTCCGGAAATTGGCAACACTGGTATGTGATAGCCTAATGGTGGGTAGGGTAGGCTAAGTGGTTGACAGTATGCCAAGACGTACCATATACATAACCTTACTAAAACTTTCTAGAAAGTCAGGCTATCTCAATTTCATTATTTTAGCACAATATATATTTAATTTAAATAAACACTATTATCAATACATAATAAACTTTATAATGAAAAAAAAAGCCTAGCCTAACTGTTAATGGCAGGCCAAGACGTACCATAGGATATATAGCCTAACCCCAACACAGTTTAGTAGGGTTGGACCAGAAGTTCCCAAAGTGGGTTCCTAAACGGACTGTCTAGAGTTCCATAAAAAACATTTAGTAAAAACATTTTTCTAAAAAAATTTTTTTTTTATGGGTATGGATTTATTCTATATTTCTTGTGAATCAAGAAACTGAATATTTTATTTCAAAGTCCGTTGGACCGTTTCATTTAATCATATATAAAAATTAAATAATCTAGGATTAAAAACTATATGTTATTGTTTTTCATCCTTTTTAATCCTAGATTATAAAGAGTGTTAAATTTCTAGCCTTAGTAAATTAAGTTTTAAGATACCATAAAGATGGTCTACGGAGACTGAAACGTTGGTGAATTATTAAAAAAGTGTAGATTGTGAACAATGAGCTTTCAAGACAAAACATTTGGACAGTTGTTATTTCATATCCCGGAAAACATCAAAATACTTATAAGAACATTAGAAAAGTTAATGAGAAAAGAGATTAGAACAAAGGTTCAAAAAGTGTTTAATGAAATATATATATATATTCAGTTCACAAACGAAGAAAAGCAACACACAGAGAAAGAGACACACTTACAAACTCAAATTTTCGGATGATCCATCTTCAGGAGAAAAGAGAGAATGGGCGACCAAGCACGCCGGAAACCATAATGTTTCCGGAAATATAATATATATATTTACTTGCCGTTGCGTCTACAACGTGCTTGGTCTCCCATTCTCTTTTCTCCTGAAGACGGATTACCCGAAAATTTGAGTCTGTAAGTGTGTTCCCTACTTTGTGTGTTGCTCTTTGTTAATCTCGAACTCGTATATATATAAAGATTTCACATAAACACGTGAAATAACAATCAATGATCAAACCACAATATGAAATGGGAAAACAAAACTAAGATCTTTCAACCGTACAAGCGGTTCTCGTCAGAGTCAGTTGGGATTTTGACTCTGACGAAGACCGCTTGTTACGGTTGAAAGATCTTAGTCTTGTTTTCCCATTTCATATTGTGGTTTGATCATTGATTGTTATTTCACGTGTTTATGTGAAATCTTTATATATATATGATCAAACCACAATAAGAAATGGGAAAACAAGACTAAGATCTTTCAACCGTAACAAGCGGTCTTCGTCAGAGTCAAAAACCTAACTGACGAAGACCGCTTGTTACGGTTGAAAGATCTTAGTCTTGTTTTCCCATTTCTTATTGTGGTTTGATCATTGATTGTTATTTCTTGTGTTTATGTGAAATCTTTATATATATATATATATATATATATATATATACCTTAGTTATCTGGTGAAAGCACTTACTCTGGTCTACGATTCTTCAGCTGGATATAGAACATTTCAAGCCAGTGCAACTATCAACCTTATTTTCATTTTCTAGTGATAATCGTTCATTACTATAGTTCTTTGGTTGCCACAGATCAGGTGTCTGAATAATCTACAACAAAAAACAACACATAAATATACAGAAATGTTACGAAAAAAACCTGAGGTGGCCGATAAGTCAAAAATTTTACATTATATTGAAACAAAAACTATTTTGCTATTGTTTTAAAAACCTGAGTATTATTTTTTTTTTTACTTATTACTTTTGCAATCTCAATGATGGTGCCAGAATTTCAAAACTCTATAATTAGTAGTTTAGGAGAAAAAAAAAGGGTTTTGGAAAAAAAAAAGTGACTTTCCTATTATTTATAATTGCTTCTCAAAAATAGCGCACATATACACTATCAGGCTCAATTTTGTGTAAAATGTTAATTTGATCCATCAAAGATTGGGGGCTGTAGAGTAGAATAAACTTTTGGAAACTCACCCATATCTTGTACATCATCGAAAAACATCATAAAAGTATTTTGGGAACCTCGAAACATTTAAATCGAATAGAGAGTAGAGTAAATGAAGAAGAAGGGGTTGTAATGGAGTGATTATGCGCTTCTAATAGCCTCTAGTAGTCAACTCTGACTTTCGGCCTTTACGAGGTTACCCTGTTAATATCTGCTATATGTAGGGACAAACGAAAGAGGAGGAGAAGGTGACCAAGGGCTGGGCCTGACCGTCTTCGCGAGGCTACCCTGTTAACCTGATGTATGCAAGGACAAATGAAAGATGAGGAGAAGGTGACCAAGAGCTGGGCCTGACCGTCTTCGCGAGGCTACCCTACCCTGTTAACCTGCTGAATGCAGGGACAAACGAAAGATGAGGCAGAAGGTGACCAAGAGCTGGGCCTAACCACTTTCGTTTTACAATCCTTCCAACTTCCCAAATCCTCTCCTCTTATCCCAGCCCCCAGTCAAAGGTGTTATGCGATACGTGCTGAAGGATGGATGATACAAGGATTCTGTATTACAAACTGAGCCTCAAGGATACCATAGCATTACTCCGGTATGAGGTGTTCTTTCGCAGCGGATAAAATAACATCCATAGAGCTTCAGGGATTTTTCCCTGTAAGGAGAAGGAAGTCTGGAGACCATCCTCTGGAAGCGCAGAGTGTCCAAAAGCGCTAACTAGTGGGAACTTCCCACAAGTGCACCTGAGGACCCAAAGAAGACCATCCCGAAGAAGGAGAAAGGAAGTTACTTTCTCCGGAAACATAGGCAGCCTGAATGGACATTATCAATGATGGTTTGTGCAGATTCTGCAAAGAAGAAGAAACACCGTTGCACCTGCTGATAACTTGTAAGGCAACTTTACTGCAGAGAGGCAGGTGCTTCGGACACTCAACAAAACCATAGAAAGACTTTTACCTCTGGATATAGCAAAAGAGCTGATCTTCTTGGAGGCGTTGAAGCTAACTGCTGGGGTACTTTAGTACAGAAGGGAGGAAGTACAATAGTTTTTCTTTTAAGATGCAGAGCTATAGTCACCCTCAAATAATAATAATAATAATAATAATAATAAAATGAAGAAGCAAGTGAGAAATAACGGATTTAAGATATAAACCTTTTCAGCAAGTTCTTCAAAAGCGCAAAGAACACCGTCCTTTGTTTTGGCACTAGACTCAATGAAGAGTGTGGCGTGTTTTCTTGCAAATGCCATTCCTTCTTCAGTTGTTACATCTCTATTGTCCTGAAAATAAACAAAAAAAGAAATTAATAACAAAACTACATTAGTCTATACCAGTGTTTTCCAAAGTGGGCGGTACCGCCCCCCTGGCGGCGGTGCTTTGATATCGGGGAGTGGTAATGCAAAAAGGAGCGGGGATTCAATTTCCAAAAATTGAAAATATTCATGCAATATAATTTCTAAATTTAAGTGAAAAAACAACATATAAACTTCTAGGAAACGGTTTCTTAAAATTATTTATTTTGATAATTCATTTTTATGTTAAAAGTATATTCTCACCTAAGTTTCTTTTATTGTGTATTAATTCATTTGCATAATTATGCCATGAAACAATACATCTATTGGATTCTACATAAATATTCGATTAGGTATTATTTTGATTTAATTGTTAAAATGTAACCCATTTGGTTATTTAGTCTAGGAATCTGATTATTATTGAAGGGTGTTGAGTTATAGGTTTATGGACTCAAGGGGGCGGTCACTCGAAATAGTTTGGGAAACACTGGTCTATATTTAACTATAACTATAACAAAATCATATTTCAAAACAAAATTTCGCTCATTTGACAGCTCGTATCTCACTCGTATGTTGGGGCACTTGTATCCCGAGGTACAACACAACTGTACACCAATAACGACTAAAACCAAAATTTTTTGGGGACCGAATTTTCTGGGATAAAATTTTCCTATATTTTTTGTGTAATATGTCTGATAAAATCTAATATTATAAATATTTATAATAATAAATATTTATTATTATCAATATTAACTAGACTACCCGGGACCCTTTGTGTCACTCAGAAATTATAACAATAGGTATTGACATTAACTCACTGAACATGATTGACAGGGATAATTCTAATTGTTGTTTCTTGTTATTAAGGCACGAAAACAGATTCTTATATGACCCAAGCTTTTGATATAGTATTCTTAAGATGATTCAAGATATATACACAGTAAGTATATTTAGTAAAATAAAAATCATTTAAAAGTAAAAAAAAATTATTTATTTTTTCATATAAATAAATAAAACATGAATTCAAGTTATGTACACAATGAAATATAATTAAAACAAACAATACCTGTACATTGAAATATTCAATTTATTTACCTAACATAAAATAACATTAATGAAAGGAATGTGTATTTATAATATTACCTTAGAACATTCGTTTTCTATCTGATAGTTGAGTTCAAGTTTGTTTCTAAAATTATCCATTTTTAATCTCTTGATGTAATAGTTTGTTATATATTTGTTACAATTATTTATAATACATTTGCAGTATTGTCATCAGCGAGCACGCAATTCTCTTGGCTACTCTGGCTCCATGCCTTCATTTTATTACTAGTGTTTATATTTCGCAAATTTTAAATGTTTTTTTTTTTCATGTATATATAATACGTTACACTACTGTTTCGGCGGGCACGCAAGTGACTGGCTACCCTGGATCAATGCCTTTACTTCATTAACATTGTTTGTTATTATTCAAATTTTAAAATGAAATATTTTTTTGTTAGATTTGTTTGTAATATATTTGTGCTACTATCAAAGGTGAGCACGCAAGCCAGTGGACTACCCTGGTTCCATGTCTTTAGTTTATTTACCAGTTTATTCACCTTTAGTTTATTAGTTTAGTTTACCAGTGTTTTATTATATTAAAAAGAAATGTTACATTTATATGTAATACATTTTCACTACTGTCATCGCCGAGCACGCAAGACACTTGCTACCCTGGCTCCAATTTTTGGAATATAGTGATAATTTACTTTTATTTAACATTATTCAGGTAGTAAATAATATACATATAATTTCAGGTCTCTATCTCCACGGGAAATGGGTGAACAAACAAACAAACTCACAAACTTTATATATAGAGATTCTTTTACTGTTCTATACATTGCTATATTTATTTTTATCAGTAAAATTAATCTTTTAATTGTTTAATTAATCTTTTTCTTAGACTATTTACTTGGAATATTCTGAGACTAAATTTTCTGCCCTCCTTTAAGGATAAGGATGACGTCTGTGAGGATACCGTAATCTCAAGAAAAAGGTCATTTTTAAAAAAATGAAAATACATATTATTAATTATTCAATAATAAAATCGTATATTTTATGAATAAAGGAATATGTAAAAAGTAGATTAGGCCAAATGTTTTTATGAAAAAGAATGTCATTTTGGAAAAAAGGTTTTAATGAAATTGATATTTCCGTGTATTACTCTTATATTATGCGAGATGTAGTAACCTATTTTGATTCACCGGTGTTCCCAAGCCTTCCCGCTACCACACCGCAAAAACCAAAACCAGGCCGACGCTTGATACGTGCTACCCTTTTGTCACCCCATTCTTTACCCACCAAGCATGGGGCGTCCGAGGTGGACCACGTGGAGGCGGCCAGCACGATGCTACATCACGCAACAGACATATGAAGACGCGCAACAGTGTCAAAGGTCGATATTCAAACGAATTTTTACTTAAGAGATTAACCAATGACACTTAAAAGACA
>JAPFBL010000997.1:35000-152500 GCA_026182355.1 Hermatobates lingyangjiaoensis | reverse complement strand
GAGAGACAGAGAGCTAAAGAGTGAGATTGTAATATAGAGAGAAAGAGAAACAGGCAAGGAGACAGATAGAATGAGGGAGAGACAGAGAGCTAAAGAGTGAGATTGTAATATAGAGAGAAAGAGAAACAGGCAAGGCAGACAGATAAAATGAGGGAGAGACAGAGAGCTAAAGAGTAAGATTGTAATATAGAGAGAAAGAGGAACAGGCAAGGCAGACAGATAAAATGAGGGAGAGACAGAGAGCTAAAGAGTGAGATTGTAATATAGAGAGAAAGAGAAACAGGCAAGGCAGACAGATAAAATGAGGGAGAGACAGAGAGCTAAAGAGTGAGATTGTAATATAGAGAGAAAGAGAAACAGGCAAGGAAGACAGATAAAATGAGGGAGAGACAGAGAGCTAAAGAGTGAGATTGTAATATAGAGAGAAAGAGGAACAGGCAAGGAAGACAGATCGAATGAGAGAGAGACAGAGAGCTAAAGAGTGAGATTGTAATATAGAGAGAAAGAGGAACAGGCAAGGAAGACAGATCGAATGAGGGAGAGACAGAGAGCTAAAGAGTGAGATTGTAATATAGAGAGAAAGAGAAACAGGCAAGGAAGACAGATAGAATGAGGGAGAGACAGAGAGCTAAAGAGTGAGATTGTAATTAGAGAGAAAGAGAACAGGAAGGAGACAGATAAAATGAGGGAGAGACAGAGAGCTAAAGAGTGAGATTGTAATATAGAGAGAAAGAGGAACAGGCAAGGAAGACAGATAGAATGAGGAGAGACAGAGAGCTAAAGAGTGAGATTGTAATATAGAGAGAAAGAGAACAGGCAAGGAGACAGATAAAATGAGGGAGAGACAGAGAGCTAAAGAGTGAGATTGTAATATAGAGAGAAAGAGAAACAGGCAAGGCAGACAGATAAAATGAGGGAGAGACAGAGAGCTAAAGAGTGAGATTGTAATATAGAGAGAAAGAGAAACAGGCAAGGAAGACAGATAGAATGAGGGAGAGACAGAGAGCTAAAGAGTGAGATTGTAATATAGAGAGAAAGAGAAACAGGCAAGGAAGACAGATAAAATGAGGGAGAGACAGAGAGCTAAAGAGTGAGATTGTAATATAGAGAGAAAGAGAAACAGGCAAGGCAGACAGATAAAATGAGGGAGAGACAGAGAGCTAAAGAGTGAGATTGTAATATAGAGAGAAAGAGAAACAGGCAAGGAAGACAGATAGAATGAGAGAGAGAGAGAGAGAGAGAGAGAGAGAGAGAGAGAGAGAGAGAGAGAGAGAGTGAGGGAAAGCCAGAGAGCTAAAAAGTGAGATTGTAATATAGAGAGAAAGAGGAACAGACAAGGAAGACAGATCGAATGAGGGAGAGACAGAGAGCTAAAGAGTGAGATTGTAATATAGAGAGAAAGAGAAACAGGCAAGGAAGACAGATCGAATGAGAGAGAGAGAGAGAGAGAGAGAGGAGAGAGAGAGAGAGAGAGAGAGTGAGGGAAAGACAGAGAGCTAAAAAGTGAGATTGTAATATAGAGAGAAAGAGGAACAGACAAGGAAGACAGATAGAATGAGAGAGAGAGATAGAGAGAGAGAGAGAGAGAGAGAGTGAGAGAGAGTGTAAAGAATGAGAGTGAAGAAAGACAGAGAAATATTTAAAACGAGACAAAGAGACAGACAGACAGATAGAGAGTGTTAGAAGAGATTGCATAATACAGACAGACAAAAAAGGTGTTTACGACAGAGCGTGTGCTTTATTATATATATATATATATATATATATAATAGACAATCAATGCTAATCAAGGTTTTCACTATTCATACCCAAATCGCTAACCGAACTGTAAGTCCACCAACTGTTAGGATCTTCGTTTTATAATCAACTCCAATCGTCACAATAGGAGAGGGATTAAATTCATCATCAGTTAGTCGTAAAACGAGACTGAAACCAAAATAAAATGGGTTATTCAACTTGTTAGACTAAAAAAAAAAAAACATATAAGCAAAGAATCATAGAAAGAGTTTAGTTCATTATTTGTATAGAGGTGATACAAATTAAGAGGAGTAGAAACTTAAAAAGCTACATATTAGCATCATACAGTATGTAAACATACAGTGCTGAAATGCTATTACAGAACAGACCTCTGAAAGACTACATATTAGCATCATACGATAATGTTAACGAAAAATTCTGAAATGCTATTGCAGATCAGACCTCTGAAGGACTACATATTAGCATCACACGGTAATGCTAACGAAAAGTTCTGAAATGTTATTACAGGTGTAACATCTGAAAAACTACAAATTAGCCGTCTATATATATATATATATAGCATTCCACCTGTGACTATGCCTTCTTATCACTTCATTTCGTCAGATATCAATATATAAAATAAAATATCACTGCCAGTACAAGAGGTTGTAAATAATAATGCAATATGCGGCATTGCAATATGTTTATTGAAGGAAATAGAAAGCTATACTATTTTCCTATTAATAATGCTATAAGTGTCATTATCTGATTAACTGAACGAAATACAAAAGTTATACCATATTTCTTTATTTATAATACTTTAAATGACATTAAAATCTATTTAACTGAGAGAAATACAAAAATATATTATATTTTTATATTAATAATGCTATAAATAACATTATAATGTGATTTACTGAAGGAAATAGAAAGCTATACTATCTTTTTCTAATTTCACAGACATAAGAAACAATAATAATTCATTTGTTTTGAGTTATACAAGTTATTATTATTGCTACAGTTCTATAACTTAATGTTTTACATACATTATTAAATAAATCAAAAGCTAAATGATTGTATAATGGTAGAGAAGATTGACATAGTTTTTGGACATTACATGTATTTAACCCAATATTGTTTTGTTACTGAAGTGGTGGACCTAGTTTTCATTTGATTTTAAAAAATAAAAAAAAATTTTTTTTTCTTCCCTGAAATATCCACAAATATTTTCCAACAATTATTGAAATCTAAATAAGTTTTCAAAGGCCTTGAACTATCATTACTTTCAGGCAGTAAACAAAAAAGAGCCACGTAAAAATTCATAACCTTCTTAAACATGTCTTATTTAAAATGTTAATCACTCTTAATACTTCTTAGTAAGATATCTAAATGATTATGACTAGTCTAAAAAAAGTGAAAGGTAAATAAAGGTTTCTCTTCTATTCAACAATGTTTCTTTTAAAATTAAAACAATTATTCAACAATTTGTTAAGTTAATATGATATTAGTATATTAAAATTTATAAATTTTTCTTAAATATTTTCATTTCTTTATCAAAAGAATAATTAGGCTGAGACAGTTATTACAATGGGCTATTGTAAATAAATTAAAACGAAAAAGCACCAGTAATAGTGAATCTTGTAAAAGCTAACAAAAATCATAATTTAAAACTAAGGCACGTAGGATTTCAATAATGTTTAAAGCTAGAAGTTTAATTTAGTTGTTGACTTGGTAACACCCATGAAACCACATGGCTCAATAGTAGTATAGTAGAATTTTTTTCGTTTATTTCAACAGAAAATAATTTTTAGGAGTACTACTCCCATGAGAGCTGAAAAGGATTTCCATGAAATCTTATACGACAAACTGATTGGGTTTTATAAGGTTCTACAAGATTTATTGGGACATTATTAAACCGAATATTTAACAATTCATAATTCATAATTCATAATTATACAACAAAAACTATTCATAATTATATTATTTTAAACTTCAATTCAAAGAATTATAAACGAAGAAGTAAAGTTTTAATCACCTTGATTTTCCTACGCCACTTTCACCAAGAACTACAATTTTTAATGTTGCTGCAATATCTTCATTCATTATAACAACATAAAAGTAAATTACCTATCATAAATTAACAAAAGTTAAAACTACGTCGAAGTACAACAGTTACATCAGCTGGCTAAACTGATTTTAAAACAGCAGGTTTGCAACAACAAAATTTAATGCAAATTTCATATTATTTTAATAATTACAATGCCGATACATATTTTTCTATAATGAATATAATAAGAATGAATTTAATATTTATTTTTACAATAAAAAAAGTATCGTGATTATGAAACTAAATTTACGCGTATTGAGGCCACCTGAACCCACTTAAAAGTTTGCCTCTAGTAAATGTAAAACATACTATTCATATCAAAATTTTTGTCACTAAATTTTCACTTCAATATCACTAAGGCCTCTAATAGCATAACCGAAGTGATAAAACAGCATAGATCAAGAAAAAAAATCTGGAGGGCCTACACTAAACTTTACTATAAGTAAATTTAATATCAATCTTCTTGGGTATATAAAATCTCATTTAAGCATAATGTTAACATCTAAATGGTAATGTTTATTAGTCTTTCATTCCTGAGGTAGTACAGGTAGTGATTCATCCACTTATCAATATATAAGCTTATTTTTGTATATCACACCACTGATGCAAATAATCTCACTGGTATAACTACAGCAGTAATAACATTTTTGAGAAGCCAAAGTAAAAAAATTTCTTGATACAAAATAATCTCCTACAAGAGAACATGCCTTTTGTTCAAATAGCCAGTGGATTTCTTACATGGTTTACTTGACCTACTATATTGAATATTTAAGGCAAATTTCTAAATTTAAAACAAGAAAGTACTCTTTTTTTCTCTAAAAAACATCATAAAGATCGAAGAAAAAATGTCGTTTTATGATAATTTATAATTAAGGATGTACGATAATTACATTTATTAATCTTCAAACGAAAGATTTCAATTTTGAATTATGTTTTACGTTTTTGGTCTTTTATAGAATTATTATACTGGAAATTTTATGGCTTCTTAGTATTTAATAAAATCATTTGCCTTCCCCTTTGTCAAAAATTATACATAACAATTTTTTCTGAGCGATGTTATCTTTTTTCCTGTGTCTTGTAATCTGAAACAAGGTTGCTACCAATGTATATTGAGAAAAAATATATTAGTAATTAGCCAGTTTACATACTCAACTCAAAGTTATAGCCAACTATTCAGTATAATTTAAAACTTTTATAGTTGGAAGCTTCTAATTTTTAAAAATAATTAATCATAGAATATATATATATATATATACAATTAAAAGAAATGGTCCAGCGGACTTTTTTAAAATAAAATAAATTCAAAACGAAGGAAACACACAGACATAACTCACATCGATATTTCGACCATCGTCGTCATCAGGAGGTGTGAAGAGCGAAGAGTGAAGAGTCCCGCAGGAAGACAGGGCGGTACTCCGCTATATATATATATATAATATATATATAACAAATTCAATAATATATCAACCGTTGGATAGAATAGGTGTATAATGTAATCGGGATTCGGTCAATTTTTAGACAAAAAAAATTCACCGAATTAGTCAAAATTGACCGAATCCCGATTACATTATACACCTATATATATATATATATATATATAGAGAGAGAGAGAGAGAGAGAGAGATAGGGGAAAATAATGAAACAAAAGAAAACCTCGTGCCATGTACACTTTAATTCATACAATCCATTACACAATGTGGTTGAGAAGTCTTATACTTCCTTACTATACTGATATCACTCTGTTCATCATTACCAGTATTTTCTTTCTTCTATGGCCATATATAAATATATCACAATTCAATTTAAACAAATCATCGCATAATGTCATAATTGGGGGGGGGGGGGGGTCATTCTTTTATGAAGTCCACTTTCCAACAAAAAAAAAACAAACAAAAAAACGTAATTGCTAAACAATTCGACTTATTTAGTTTTTTTTTTTTAATAAAATTAAATGAACCAAAACTAACAGGACTATAAGATGTTATATAGATATAAAAAAATTATATGTTATTAAAACATTTTTTTGTCAAATACTTTTTTTTTTAATTAGGACTGGCTCAGATATTTGTAAAAAGATAGTTTTGTGTTTTTAAGGTTAGGTTGTAGGTTAAGATGTCTTTAGATGGAACACATGCAGTAGATGAGGCACTGGTAATGCTACTACGGGAGTATTTTGTATCAACAGGACATTCATTCTTCGGGTATGCTTGAAAAACCTTTAACTGAAAGGTTTCAGTTAACCTTCAGTTAAAGGTTTTTCAAGCATACCCGAAGCCTTTGTCACCTTATCTCCTAAATTGCCTATCCCCACTCTTTCGCAATGGATTTGTTTCCTACTAGTTGTGTTCACTGGACCAACCCGTCAGTACCACATCCTTGGGTATGTCTTGAATTCTCTTAATTGAATTTTATTATTTCACTCTAATTTTTGTAACTAATTAGATATAATTTGTATTATAGTGTCTTCCTGATGATGAACACAAAGTGTTCGAAACGCGTTGAATAAAACTTCATTTGTGTGGAGACTTGTTGGTTTATCCATTTTACCTCACAATGAGTAAATACCACACAATTACGGATTGCACAACTAATGACCTATTAAATTTTTTTATTTTTTATTTTTAACAGATAATCGACATGACTTAGTTTATTAAGGCCACAACTACAGGGTTTTACTTTTAGCATTGCTCTAGGCTAGTAGAATATAGCTCATTTGTTAAATGGGCTATATAGCTCATTCAGTTGTACAAAAGTCATATTATTAGGTTGCTATTCATGTTTGCTGCTTTAAAATTTATTTAAAATAATAGTATCATTTCTAATTCATCAGTTCATACTTGTCATTTGAGATGCAAGGAGACCTACAGAGGTCGTACTGGTGAGTTCTAAGCAGGGGCATCTCCTGGTGAGGTCAAAATAGGGAACATCCTTCTGACATCGCCCAGGTGAGTTCTAAGCAGGGATACCTCCTGAGGTCACCTTGGTAAGTTTGAAACAGGGGCAACCCTCTGAGGTCCTCCTGGTGAGGTCGAAATAGGGTACCTTTTCATGAGGTCGCCCTGGTATGTTCAAAACACCTTGTGAGGTCCTCATGGTGAGGATAAAATAGAGAACCTCCTCCTGAGGTCAAAATAGAGTACCTCCTGATGAGGTTAAGATAGGAAACCTCCTCCTGAGGTATCCCAGGTAAGTTCGAAACAGGGGCACCCCTCCTGAGGTCCTCGTGTTGAGGTCAAAATAGGGAACCTCCTCCTGAGGTCTCCCTGTTCAGTTCTAAGCAGGGGCACCTCCTAAGGTCTTCCTGGTGAGGTCAGAATAGAGAACTTCCTCCTGAGGTCAAAATAGAGTACCTCCTCCTGGTGAGGTTAAGATTTGAAACCTCCTCCTGAGGTAACCCTGGTAAGTTCGAAACAGGGGCACCCCTCCTGAGGTCCAAACAGGAAACCTCCTCCTGAGGTTACCCTGTTCATTTCTAAGCAGGGGCACCTCCTAAGATCCTCCTGGTGAGGTCAAAATAGAGAACCACCTCCTGAGGTCGCCCTGTTGAGAAGGAACCTCTTCCTGAGGTCGTACTGGTGAGTTATAAGTAGGGAACCTCCCGAGGTCACCGTGGTGATTTCTACGCAGGGATACATCCTGAGATCACCCTGGTGAGGTGAATACAAGGACATCTACTGAGGTCTCCCTAGTGATATCGTATCAGGGACTCCTCCTGAGGTTACCCTGTTAAGTTCTAAGCAAGGATAACTCCTGAGGTCACCGTGGTGATTTCTACGCAGGGATACAACCTGAGATCACCCTGGTGAGGTGAATACAAGAACATCTACTGAGGTCGCCCTAATGATATCGTAGCAGGGAATCCTCCTGAGGTCGCCCTGTTGAGAAGGAACCTCTTCCTGAGGTCGTACTGGTGAGTTATAAGTAGGGAACCTCCCGAGGTCACCGTGGTGATTTCTACGCAGGGATACATCCTGAGATCACCCTGGTGAGGTGAATACAAGGACATCTACTGAGGTCTCCCTAGTGATATCGTATCAGGGACTCCTCCTGAGGTTACCCTGTTAAGTTCTAAGCAAGGATAACTCCTGAGGTCACCGTGGTGATTTCTACGCAGGGATACAACCTGAGATCACCCTGGTGAGGTGAATACAAGAACATCTACTGAGGTCGCCCTAATGATATCGTAGCAGGGAATCCTCCTGAGGTTACCCTGTTAAGTTCTAAGCAGGGATACCTCCTGAGGTCGTACTGGTGAGTTATAAGAAGGGATACCTCCTGAGGTCACCGTGGTGATTTCTACGCAGGGATACATCCTGAGATCACCCTGGTGAGGTGAATACAAAGACATCTACTGAGGTCGCCCTAGTGATATCCTAGCAGGGACTCCTCCTGAGGTTACCCTGTTAAGTTCTAAGCAGGGATACCTCATGAAGTCACCCTAGTGAGCTCGAATAAGGGACACCAGACTCTTAATTGGTGGATAGTAGTTAGCGTTACATATTTTTTAAATAGGAAAGTATTGTAAAGCTACACTCCCAAGAGAATATTATGATTTCCTAAGATTCTACATTGAGAATCCTAAATTAAAGTTAACTCAAGAGTATTTAGAGTAAGGATCTTTAATCTTAACGTCATCACTGGTCTTTTATACCCTTCTCAAGTAAGAGGGCCATCCTGAGACTCAGGTTACAGAGGATCACCTCTGAACTGATAGGTCACCGTGGTTCGATCCTCTACCGGCCTCATTTATATCACGCGGGAGGTGAATAAAATCTGAGCACGTCGCCCTCGGAGACAGGGACTCCTAACCGTCGGTTACCCGTAGTTCTAGGTACTATGATCAGGTACTCGTTAAAGGATCCCTACTCTAAATACATTTGAGTTAGGCAAAATTTTAAAGGACTTCCATTGTAAGAATCCAAGATCTTCATTGTGTGGTATCTACAATTGGACCAAATAAGCTTGGCTAAGTGTGTTCTTGGAACTGGCTACTGCTAACTAACCTTTTTTACCTTCCTCAAGAACACAACAAGTCCGAGTAAGAATTGAACTCCCCGATCTACCTTTGCCTTTACTCTCTCTAGCGAAACATCTTTACAATTAGAGGGGATCTATCGCGGAATCTGCAACCGGAGCAATCATAAAGAGGAGTCCGTGGCTATTGGCATGTATGGCTATGGGAAAATAGGAGTCATTGTTGACCAAAGCTCTGATAAACTTTAATTTTGTCTCTATTTCACGGTCAACACTTTTCACCAATACTTATGTTAGTATCACAAAGAACCTGAGACCAACATCTGTTCTTCTGCACAAATACTGCATAACCACAGGGAGTTTTTCACCTGGGAATATATCTATTTATTTCTCTTCCTGAATACATGGAAATAAAACCACTTGAAATAACGAAATATATAAATTTTTACACATTTTTATTTAAATCGGAATAGAAAGGCCAAAAACTCCAGTGTTACAATTGGTAAAATCTATAGGTTGTCCACTGAAAGACAGTGTAACCTAACCTAACCTTACCTCACACTGAGAGCCATTTATAACAAAAAAAAAAAATAAACAACAAAAACAAAAACAAACTTTAAAAAAAAATGTTCAATTCTAAAAATATTTTCTGTACAGAACACTATATACAAAGAGGAAACATGTTTAACTTATGGGGGTATTCATGTAATGTTTGGGCAACAATATACATTTGTTGTTGTTTTGTAACCTTCCTTTCTTGTAACCTTCTTGGTGTAGTAGGGCCCAAGGATATATACAAATAGGTCGACGTTAACAATGTTGAAATAGAAAACATTTAAAATGAGACCTATAAATGCCGGGTTAGCAATATAATATAAAGCCAAACCTCCTTCTATAGAGGAGGAAAATACCTACTTACAATATTCTCTAGTAACCATTTACAATGGTGCACCTAGAAATGTGGGAAATCAACATTTATTAATGCTTTGGGCCTATAAATGTGGGAAATAATCATTCATTAATGCTTTGGGCCTATAAATGTGAGAAATAATCGTATATTAATGCTTTGGACCTACAAATGTGGGAAATAATCATTCATTAATGCTTCGGGCCTATAAATGTGGGAATAATCATTTAGTAATGCTGTGGGTCTAGAAATGTGGGAAATAATCCTTTTAATGCTGTCGACCTAAAAATGTGGGAAATAATCATTCATCAATGTTTCGAACCTATAAATGTGGGAATAATCATTTAGTAATGCTGTGGGTCTAGAAATGTGGGAAATAATCATTTATTAATGCTTTGGGCCTATAAATGTGACAAATAATCGTATATTAATGCTTTGGACCTATAAATGTGGGAAATAATCATTCATTAATGCTTCGGGCCTATAAATGTGGGAAATAATCATTTCTTAATGCTTTGGACCAATGAATGTGGGAAATAATCCTTTATAAATGGTGTGGACCTATAAATGTGCGAAATAATCCTTTATTAATGCTTTAGACCTATAAATGTGGGAATAATCATTCATTAATGCTTCGGACCTATAAATGTGGGAATAATCATTCGTTAATGCTTTGGACCTATAAATGTGGGAAATAATCATTTATTGATGCTGTGGACCTATAAATGTGGGAAAAATCATTTAGTAATGCTGTGGGTCTATAAATGTGGGAAATAATCATTCATTAATGCTTTGGGCCTATAAATGTGGGAAATAATCGTATATTAATGCTTTGGGCCTATAAATGTGGGAAATAATCATTTATTGATGCTGTGGACCTATAAATGTGGGAAATAATAATGTATTAATGCGGTGGAACTATAAATGTGAGAAATAATAATTTAATGGTAGAAATGTAGATCAGGGTACCAGGTGTAAATATGCCGACTTGAAATAAATCCGGCATATTGATGGTTTATGTATGGATATATTGTTCTAATTGACAAGTATATGACGTCATAAACGTAAATAGATTGAAATTAGTTAAAATGAATTTTTTTAATGCGAAATATTAAAAAATGAACAATAAGATAATATAAAGGTTATAAAATAGAAAGGGAAGTATGAAATAGTAAAAGACAATGTGTATACGAGATACTATTATAAAATTTGTTGAATGGAAATAAAAAAAAAATCCAGAAAGGGATTCCCAACCGACTGTCTCCCAGCTATTAGCCAGCCGCCATGTCGCCGGTACCCTGGTCTACATTTCAGCCTAATTTAATAAATCTGTGGACCTATCAAAGTGAGAGAAATGCCAAAAATATAAAAGATAAACCTATAAATGTTGGGAAATGTCAACTAATAATGCTGAACCTATAAATGTGGGGAAACGTTTAATTATAAATGTGCGAAAATACAAATTTATAATTGCTGGACCAACAACAAATGTGGAGATACACTCATTTGTTAATGGTGGGTCTATAAATGTGGAGGGACAGTAATTTTGAGATGTTGAACCTATAAATGTGATATGGAGAAGTAAAAAAGAACAGTTATATTTTGGACTATGCCCTTCTTCTCAATATAAAGTAAAACAATCAAACATCACCTTAGTGTCAATACACTACTCTTATCAGGATCTAAAATCTAACAAATAATTATTTGTTATCATTTATGATAACTCATGCCCACATTTATAAATATCCCACATTATGAGCGCTTAATGCAGCTCATATTATACTGATCACATTAATGTGGCCTATACACGTTACAAAAGACACTAATGACATGCAGTAATGACCCATACAAGCAGTAACAATGCCAAATATTACTTAACTAACAGTAATCTTTTGAAAACAGGTGTATTCAAAATAGGTATGGTTATTATAGTTCAATTATAATAAAACAAAAAAAAAAACTTTTTCATATAATATTAAATTAAAAATTTCCATAAATTTGCAGTTTCAAATAATTTAGTACATAATGAAAAGAAATACAAATATCAAACAAAGTTTGAAATTCATTCAGTAAAACAGAATTTTCAATTTAAGTTGGAATTAATATGGTTATTCATAAAAATAATAAATTATTAGAAGTTATAATTCTACTTGCATTCTCTTTAAGAGTACTTCCCAGTATATCAGGATTATTTATGTTATCTACGATCGAAAATAAACATAGATGAAAGATAACATAGAGGAATCAAAACTGTTTCCGTAGGTATAACTTTTACCAGATGAATAGATCCACTGATTTGTAAACTGCAAGCACTATAACAGTCAGAAGGTTACAAGAAAGACAACACTGATTAGGAAGGTTTCAATAAGGTTATATAAAAAAACGCCCAAATAATACCTAAATACTAAACTTACAATAATGAATAAGTTACCAAAAACAAAAAAAAATAAAATAAAAAAGGAACACAAACATTTTCTATATATATATATGTATATAAATATATACAAAAATATCCTTTCTCTTTGGGAATATGCGTATTCCTTTAAAAATCCCTTTCGATTAGAACAAAGAGAGATAATTAAAATAAAATAGTAAACATACATTAGCATTTCTAAAAGCTATAAAAAGATATTGAATTGGTAACAATGATTATTAATGGAAATATAAATATATATAATTGAAAAAAAAAATGCATTATACAATTCTACAAGGAGAGAGAGTCAAGATCTCTCGTGTTTATATATATATATAATTATTTACACACAAAGATGGGAATTGTACAAATTACTATACAAATTGGTGTTTTAAGGTCATGCCACTTAAAATGAATTTTTTTTTGGCAACAGACAAAAGGAGGGGGATTAAGCGGTGAAAAATGATTCAATTTAATTTAATTAGATTATAAGAGGATTTAAAACAAAAATTGCTATTTACTGTTGTAACGAAGAATGACAACGGAAAGTTTTTTTTTTTATTGAAGGATTTATTGCCATAAAATATATTGATTACAAGGAATAACTGAGAGAGTTTAAAAAGAGTGTATGCATATATTGAAATTTAAGGGAGGTTATAAAAAATATAGATGCATCTGAAGAAGAGACAAAAGCTGATGATACAAAAAAAAAATTGATTTAAGGGAATCCACAAAGCCTGATGATTACAAAGAATAGTGACTCATGTAATACAAGACTGATGATTACGGTATATCACTGAAGAACAACAATAGTGATTTACCTACAAGATATTGATAATTATGGGAGGTCATTTAGATGATGGTTACGAAAAAAAAAACAAGATTAAATGGATTGATGAAAAGTAATGTCACTGATGAAGTAAATGATATTACACTGATGATTACAAAAATTGAATAATGTAATATAAGACTGATGATTAAAGAATGTCATTCATGGAGTACAACAAAGCTGTTTTACCTACAAGATACTGATGATTAAGAAATGTCATAGGGCTGATGATTACAAAAAAAACCTTTGAATCATGTAATACAAGACTGATGATTAAGGAAGGTCACTCATGGAGTACAACAAAGCTGATTTACCTACAAGATACTGATGATTAAGGAATGTCATACGGCTGATGATTACAAAAAAAAACCCTTTGAATCATGTAATACAAGACTGATGATTATGGAAGGTCATTCATGGAGTATGGTACAACAAAGCTGATTTACTTAGAAGATACTGATGATTACGCAAGGTCATAGGGTTGATGATTAAAAAAAAAACTTTGAATCATCTGATACAAGACTGATGATTATGGAAGGTCACTCATGGAGTATGGTACAACAAAGGTGATTTACCTACAAGATACTGATGATTAAGGAATGTCATAAGGCTGATGATTACAAAAACCCCTTGAATCATGTAATACAAGACTGATGATTAAGGAAAGTCACTCATGGAGTATGGTATAACAAAGGTGATTTACCTACAAGATACTGATGATTAAGGAATGTCATACGGCTGATGATTACAAAAAAAAACCTTTGAATCATGTAATACAAGACTGATGATTATGGAAGGTCATTCATGGAGTATGGTACAACAAAGCTGATTTACCTACAAGATACTGATGATTAAGGAAAGTCATACGGCTGATGATTACCAAAAAAAAACCTTTGAATCATGTAATACAAGACTGATGATTATGGAAGGTCACTCATGGAGTAGAACAAGCTGATTTACCTACAAGATACTGATGATTTAAAAAAAAAATCTGTGGATCATCTAAAACAGACTGATGATTGATGAATAACTTACATAATAACATCATAAAAAACTTTCATTTAAATTACACAATAACAAAATTAATTTTAAATCTACCACAAAAAAAAAAAATATCCCTCTGTCTGAGCCATTACAAATAAAATTATTGATATATATATATATATATAATATATTTCATATTAAAGCAAAGCACTGATGACAATAACAGCACAGTAACCAGAGCAAAGCAAAACATATGAGGAGAAAAATACTAACCCAACATTCACTGACTAGAATTGGGATTTCAACATTTACCTTTTCAACTTATTTGTCATTTCACCTTTCCGTCCATCCGTCATTTATATCTCTCTTTATATATTATATATATATATATAATTGTAAAAAATGATTTTCCTGTATAAATAGTACAAAAAAAAAGCTCGACATGTTATTAAAAAAATTTTTTTTTTGTCATAAATGCACCACCTTTGTTACATACTCGTATCTAAGGCAAAAGCGAGCTTTTTAGATTTGAAATATGATTTTTTTTGTTTTTTTTTTTTCAAAAATTTTTAAATGCATATTTAGTCAACTGTGAGTATACTATAAATAGCTGAAAACAGTCATAAACTGGTTTAATAAATTATTATTATTATTATTATTATTGATTAATATTGTCAATTTAAATAGTTTATTTTTATTATATTAATAAATTACGCTTAAAAAAATAAGTAGGAAATAAAAAAGTTTTGTGAATATGACCTTATTAAGGTCATAGGTAAGGTATATTGACTTCAAAGGTTTTTAGATGGGATCATGAAACGTATAAAAGAAGTTAGGTCTGTCTTATTAAAAGTAATGACCTTATAAGGTTTTTGGAGGGTGGGTATACAATGTTTTATAGGTTTTAGATAGTATAATACTATATGAGATATAAATGGAAATGACCTTATAAGGTCTTATATAGTATATACTGACCCAAAAGACTTCAGGTAGTATCAAATAACATAAAAGAATCTGGGGCTCGTCTTATTAAAATTTTGACCTTATAAGTGACCTTATAAGGTTTTTGGGGGTAGGTATACAATTTTTTATAGGTTTTCGATAGTATAATATTGTATGAGATATAAATGGAAATGACCTTATAAGGTTTTAAGTGATATATACTGACCTTAAAGACTTCAGGTAGTATCAAATAACATAAGGATCTGGGGCTTGTCTTATGAACAGTTTTGACCTTATAAAGTCCTGGCTAAAATATATGACTTTTATAGAATTCAGGGGGCATACTAATAAATGAGATTGTTAAAGTATATGAAGTCTGCTTATAAATGGAATGACCTTATAAGGATTTAAGTGATATATACTGACCTTAAAGACTTCAGGTAGTATTAAATAACATAAGGATCTGGGGCTCGTCTTATTAAAAGTTTTGACCTAATAAGGTCTTAGAATTTAAATAGCACAGCATATATATCGGATTATTAATAAATACGAAATTTGCTTATAAAAAGAAATGACCTTATAAGGTCTTTTGTGGTTCTGACCCAAAGACTTCAGGGAGTAATAAACAACATAAAAGAATCTGGGGCTCGTCTTATTACAAGTTTTGACCTTATATATTAGGTTTTATGTGGTACATACTGACCCTAAAGACTTCAGGTAGTATCAAATAACTTATAAGGATCTGGGGCTCGTCTTATTAAATGTTTTGACCTTATAAGGTCTTAGAGTTTAAATAGCACAGCATATATATCGGATTATTAATAAATACGAAATTTGCTTATAAAAGAAATGACCTTATAAGGTCTTTTGTGGTTCTGACCCTAAAGACTTCAGGGAGTAATAAATAACATAAAAGAATCTGGGGCTAATATTATTAAAAGTTTTGACATTATAAGTGACCTTATAAGGTTTTTGGGAGTGGGTATACAATATTTTATAGGTTTTCGATAGTTTACTATTGTATGAGATATAAATGGAAATGACCTAATAAGGTTTTAAGTGATATATATTCTGACCTTAAAGACTTCAGGTAGTATTAAATAACAAAAGAATCTGGGCTCGTCTTATTACAAGTTTTGACCTTATATATAAGGTTTTATGTGGTACATACTGACCCTAAAGACTTCAGGTAGTATCAAATAACTTATAAGGATCTGGGGTTCGTCTTCTTAAAAGTTTTGACCTAATAAGGTCTTAGAATTTAAATAGCACAGCATATATATCGGGTTATTAATAAATACGAAATTTCCTTATAAAAAGAAATGACCTTATAAGGTCTTTTGTGGTTCTGACCCTAAAGGCTTCAGGGAGTAATAAATAATGTGTAAAAGAAGTTTGCGGTTCCTTACTAAATAAATAAATGACCTTATAAAAGGTTTAGGTAAAATATAAATTTTGTGACTTTAGGTAGTATGATACAGTGGAACCTCTACATACGAGATTAATTCGTTCCCGGATCGTGCTCGTATCTAGAGCGAATTTTTCCCATAAGAAATAACTGAAAACCAATTAATTTGTTCCCGGCCTCCCAAAATCATTCAAGTTAACCCTAAATAACTATGAACACATCTTCCTGATTACTAAAAACACATTCAAATAGTGACTGAACATAAAAATACAGTAATTGATAATAAGAATATTAATGAAATAAAATGCGAGTTATTATGAGCACTTCCACTTAAAATTAAAGTTAACTTATGAAAAAACTTAATTTTTTTACGGCACTAATTTATTTATTCGTACAATAAATAAATAAATAAATTATTCCACATATTATTTTTTATTGCTTTTTCGTTTTTAACATTACTCTATCAGTTTTTACTTTTCTTCGCTTTCTTTTGCCCTTTTAGCTGGAATCTCAACACTTTCACTTTCTATAGGTCTTTTGAAGAAAAACTTATCCAAGGAGGTTTGTCTCTGCCTTCCTTTCAAAATGTTCGAAATTCTCGTAACTTGGATTTTCTCTCGTATGTAGAGCAAGATTTTTTGCTCGAAAGACCTCTCGTATCTCGAGTTTCTCGTAAGTAGAGTAGCTCGTATGTAGAGGTTCCACTGTAATTATGAAATTGATAATACAATCTGTTTTACACAAGGAAATGCCCTTATAAGGTCTTACAAAGGTTTTAAGTAGCTCAACAATACACAAAAGGGTTAGTATGACTAAGGGTTATTTAGAAAATGCTAATGATCTTACTCCTATACCTTATTTAAGGTATAGTGAGTCTAAATACTTTCAGAAAATTGTAAATAATAAAAACTAAATTGTCAAATAAAGTACAAAAAATGTGATAGCTATCTCATTAAATATAAGGTATAATGCAAAAATATGTATAGAACTAAAGACTTTAAGTAGTGACCTTGCTTTACTTTGGGGAAAGGTCACTAGGACCTATTACAACTAATGACCTTATAAGGTTTTAGTTATAATATATTGACTTCTAATGGCATTATATTGAACAGAAATCAATAAAAGATGAACATATATATAATAGGGTTGTGACATAAAGGGAAATGACCTTATAAGGTTTTGTGTAAGATATAGGACTGGATTTATTCATTCAAATGACCTTATAAGGTTTTGTGTAAGATATAGGACTGGATTTATTCATTTAAATGACCTTAAAAGGGTTTGTGTAAGATATAGGACTGGATTTATTCATTCAAATGACCTTATAAGGTTTTGTGTACGATATAGGACTGGATTTATTCATTCAAATGACCTTATAAGGGTTTGTGCAAGGTAATAGGACTGGATGTATTAATTTAAATGACCTTATAAGTTTTTGTGTAAGATATAAGACTGGATTTATTCATTTAAATGACCTTAAAAGGGTTTGTGTAAGGTAATAGGACTGGATTTATTCATTAAAATGACCTTATAAGGTTTTGTGTAAGATATAGGACTGGATTTATTCATTCAAATGACCTTGACATTCAAGGTATTGTGGAATAAAGGCTTTGAGCAGTGTAATAAACATACAAAAGAGTGATCACATTTGGAGTAAGTAATTGACCTTATAAGGTCATGGGTCCGGTTATATTGATAATTAAAGGACTTAGGTTGTTAATAACATATACAGGGAGAGTCATTAATATGGAAATGCTATATAAGTAATTGACCTTATAAAGTCATGGGTCCGGTTATACTGATAATAACACTGACGTTTTGAAGTTGTCAAAACGTACAAAAGGGATTGACTGAAGTGAATATTTCTTATAAAGAATGACCTTATATAAGGTCTTAGGTCAAGTTACACTGACAGCTAAAGGCTTTTATATTAATCTATTGAAGTTGTAAAAACGTACAAAAGGGTGACTAAAGTGGATATTTCTTATGAGGAATGACCTTATATTAGGTCTTAGGTCAAGTTACACTAACAGCTAAAGGCTTTTATATTCATTTACTGAAGTTGTAAAAACGTACAAAAGGGTGACGAAAGTGGATATTTCTTATAAGAAATGACCTTATATAAGGTCTTAGGTCAAATTACACTGATAGCTAAAGGCTTTTACATTCATATACTGAAGTTGTAAAAACGTACAAAAGGGTGACTAAAGTGGAGATTTCTAATGAGGAATGACCTTATATAAGGTCTTAGGTCAAGTTACACTGACAGCTAAAGGCTTTTATATTCATTTACTGAAGCTGTAAAAACGAACAAAAGGTTGATTAAAGTGGATATTTCTTATGAGAAATGACCTTACATAAGGTCTAAGGTCAAGTTACACTGATAGCTAAAGGCTTTTATATTCATATACTGTAGTTGAAAAAACGTACAAAAGAGTGACTAAAGTAGATATTTCTTATGAGGAATGACCTTATATAAGGTCTTAGGTCAAGTTACACTGATAGCTAAAGGATTTTACATCCATATACTGAAGCTGTTAAAAACATACAAAAGGTTGACTAAAGTGGGTATTTCTTATAAGGAATGACCTTAAAGGTCTTGGGTCAAGTTACACTGATAACTTAAAGCTTACATACTGCTATGTTAAAGTTGTAAAAATGTACAAAAGTGGCAATTTCTTATAAGGAATGACCGTATAAGGTCTTGAGTCAAGTTACACTGATAACTCAAGGTTTCCGTATTCTTATATTGAAGCCGTAAAAACGTACAAAAATGGTGACATAAGTGGCTATTTCTCATAACGACATGACCTTACAAGGTTTCAGGTCAAGTTATACGAATAACTCAAGGCATTTCTATTATTGTAAAAACGTACAAAAAGATGAATGAAGTGGGCATTTTTTTTTATAAGGACAGGTCCTTAAATGACCTTACAAAGTCCTGGGTCAAAAACACTGATAACTCAACTCTTTTATAATATTGTAAAAATGTACAAAAGGGTGACTGAAATTAGGTATTTTATTATAAGGGATATGATGTTATTGATTTCATATAAGGATAGGTCATATTGTAATGTCTTAGGTCAAGTTATACTGACAGATAAAGGCTTTTATATTATTGTAAAAACTTACAAAAGGATGAATGAAATGGGTATTTTTTTTATAAGGACAGGTCCTTAAAAGATCTTACAATATGACCTTAAGGTCCTGGGTCAAAAACACTGATAACTTAACTCTTTTATAATATTGTAAAAATGTACAAAAGGGTGACTGAAATTAGGTATTTTATTATAAGGGATATGATGTTATTGATTTCATATAAGGATAGGTCATATTGTAATGTCTTAGGTCAAGTTATACTGACAGCTAAAGGCTTTTATATTATTGTAAAAACTTACAAAAGGATGAATGAAATGGGTCTTTTTTTTATAAGGACAGGTCCTTAAAAGATTATACAATATGACCATAAGGTCCTGGGTCAAAAACACTGATAACTCAACTCTTTTATAATATTGTAAAAATGTACAAAAAGGTGACTGAAATTAGGTATTTTTTTATAAGGGATATGACCTTATTGATTTCATATAAGGATAGGTCATATTGTAAGGTCTTAGGTCAAGTTATACTGACAGATAAAGTATTGTAAAAATGTACAAAAGGGTGACTGAAATCGTGTATTTTTTTTTATAAGGGGTATGACCTTATTGATTTCATATAAGGATAGGCCATATTGTAAGGTCTTAGGTCGTTATGCTGACAGCTAAAGGCTTTTATATTATTGTAAAAACGTACAAAAGGATGAATGAAATGGGTATTTTTTTTTATAAGGACAGGTCCTTAAAAGATCTTACAATATGACCTTACAAAGTTCTGGGTCAAGTACACTGATAACTTAAGTCTTTTATATTATTGTAAAAATGTACAAAAGGGATACTGCAATTGGGTATTTTTTTATAAGGGATATGACCTTATTGATTTCATATAAGGATAGGTCATATTGTAAGGTCTTAGGTCAAGTTATACTGACAGCTAAAGGCTTTTAGGTGGCGTTGAGAAAAGCGGAGGAAGCCCGAATAAGTAGCAGTCTGTCTTCATACAAGACGACTTGATGACATAAATATTGATTTTATATTTTTTTTTTGCAGGCTGGCCTGATTATTATTATATTGCTATACTAAACAAAAAGACAAAAGCTCAGCTCTGGTTGACTGTAGTTAACTGTGTGGTGACGGCTCTTGGAGGCGGAGGCGGTGGAGGTCTTCTTGTTGCCGATGGTCTTCTAAAAGCCTCTGGTGGGGCAGCAGGGAAGTCTGATTGATAGACGTTTTCATAGAGGTTTGCTACAGGTGGCCCACCATAGTGATCATTGACCCATTGGCTTACAGACGACTCTTTATTGGCATATGCAGGGTCGCGAAAGCCAAGTACTTCGTGTGGGCTCGTTGTTTTATCCATTTTACATTTCTGTGCCACCTAAAATAAAAACAAACACAAATCTTGATACATTAAATTAAATTAATCTTATACAAATATATTAATTATACATTCCATCTTATAATTTCACTTAAATCATTAGTTGTGCAATCCGTAATTATGTGGTATTTACTCATTCTGAGGTAAAATGGATAAACCAACAAAAGTCTCCAAACTTGAACCTTACCATCCTACATGCAAATAGAAAGTTTAAAGAAATTTGTAATTTGGAAGCTTTTCAAATAAACAAGGCCGTCATTAACAATCCTTCTGCCTCTCTATGTCTTAATGATCAAATTCCAGGGTGTCCAAAATTTCTTAAACTGTTCATAGAATAAATTAAAAAAAAAATAAATAAATAAATAAATATAAAAAAAAGAAGGAGGGAAAAAAAAGGTTTCTTTCCTCTAAATTAGTGGATCTGGCCTTCTGTATTTCAGTTAAAGGTTTTTCAAGCATACCCGAAGCCTTTGTCCCTTATCTCTTAAATTGCCTATCCCCACTCTTTCGCAACGGATTTGTTTCCGTTTGTCCAGTTGTGTTCACTGGACCAACCCGTCAGTACCACATCCTTGGGTATGTCTTGAATTCTCTTAATTGAATTTTTATTATTTCACTCTAATTTTTGTAACTAATTAGATATAATTTGTATTATAGTGTTTCCTGATGATGAACACAAAGTGTTCGAAACGCGTTGAATAAAACTTCATTTGTGTGGAGACTTTTGTTGGTTTATCCATTTTACCTCAGGATGAGTAAATACCACACAATTACGGATTGCACAACTAATGATTTGAAAAAGAATTAAAATTATAGATTACGCAAAAAAGATATAATCTAACACTCATTGATTATAAATTGCACACATTGTCTAATACAATTAGTAGTTGATAGATTAGATTAAACAAATAATAAAAAGAATATTTTTTGCCAAACAATATATCAAGAAATGTTGAAAGACGTCTAAGCTCATTAAATGTGATATGTCTTATAATGATACGAATTGTAAACCCACAAATCGTTTCAATTAGGAACCACTATATGGAGTAGAGCCGGATACTAATTACTAATAATTAAATATTTTAAACAAACGAATTAATCAATCAGGAATAAATAAAGAAGCCTTACATCTATTAAATTTAAACAAAATACTTTAACTATTCTTTTAAGATTAGAATTAATGGTTCAAATACTATCATTATTATTCGTAATACTATTATGCATACTTAAAGTTAATAAGTTATTATTTAACGCATAACTTTTTTTAATGCTTACGAGGTGTGTAAATAAAGTAGTGAGACTGGCAACGTCGCTTTCGATCTGGCAAAGCTGGAGACGTGTGGCCTTGAGTAGCGTCAGGTGCACGTGTGATGCGCCTCCAGTATGAATCTGAACTCGCCACAGTCATTTGTTTGTCCGTAGCGTTGGTTTTCGTGAAATGGTTTTTTCTTGAGCGTTTTAAAAATGAGTGACCTCAAAGTTGAGCATGGTGTGCAATCAAATTTTGCTTCAGACTGGACATAAATGCAACCGAAACTTTTGAAAAACTTCAGGAGGCCTAGGAGAACGTGTTTTATCAAGGCACAGGTTTTTTCGGTGGTTTAAGGAATTTTTCAGAAGGAAGAGAGTCGATTGAAGATGAACCACGAAGCGGAAGGCCTTCAAGTGCAAAACCGATGAAAATGTCAACAGAGTACGGAACCTTGTGCGTTCAGATCGACGCTTGACAGTCAGAATGATCGGGGAACAGAAAAAGAGTCCTTCGTGTGCGGCCAAACATCAAAACAAGTGTGTTGCATCACGACAACGCGCCCTGTCACACTGCCATCTCAATAAACGAGTTTTTGGCCAGAAAAAACATTCCTGTTGCTCCTCAGCCTCCTTATTCACCAGACTTGAGTCCTTGTGACTTTTCCTCTTCCCGAGATTGAAAAATCACCTCAAGAACTCATTTCGGGACACTACAAAACATACAAACTGCTGTAACCGACCAGCTGAAGGCCATTCCAGAATCCGAGTTCCAGCAATGCTACAATGATTGGAAGGACCGTCTCCAGCGCTGTGTGGCTTCCGAAGGGAACTATTTTGAAGGTGACAATATCACATTGTAATTATATTTGAATAGAAAATTTAAAAAAAATCAGTCTCACTACTTTATTTACACACCTCGTAAGGTAAGTTAAACCAATTAGATATGAAAAGTTAATTGTAAACTATTGATAATAACTAAAGCTTTGTTAAAGTTAATTAAAAAACCCATATAAAATTACAATAATTGTCTTTAATATGAATCTGAAAACAATAATAAAATTTCTGGTACCTGGTTATTTCCAATTGAACAAAGCATGTGGAAATATTATCATAAAGAATAACCTACCTGCAGCCGCCATTACCAATTAAAGTCAAAATGTAAACAAACAGGTTAAACAGCAAACCTTATCTATTATAATATTTTTGGTATATTACCTGAACCACAACTCTGATTTTTAAAAAAAACTGTACATAAACCTTCCCGGGGATATACCTAATAATTTCCTAAATTTTCACGGCGATCGGATGTATAGTTTTTGAATCTATCGAGTACAAACAAACAGGCATACATTCATTAGACATATATAGAGATATATTGTATAGTATACTATATATAGTGATTTTTAAAAAACTTTACATAAACCTTCCCGGGGATATACCTAATAATTTCCTAAATTTTCACGGCGATTGGATGTATAGTTTTTGAATCTATCGAGTACAAACACACAGACACACATTCACTTATATATATAGATAATTACTGCTTATTATATAATTACAGTTAGTTTAATATATAATCACTTATTATTATATAATTACTGGTTACTATATAATTACTGTTTGTTTGTTATATAATTACTGATTATTATATAATTACAGTTTGTTTATTACATAACTACTGATTATTATATAATAACTCTTTGTTTATTATATAATAACTGATTATAATATAATTATTGTTTATTTAAAATATAAATATTGATTGTTATATTATTACTCTTTGTTTATTAAATTTACTATTGTTTATATATATAGCCACTGATTATTATATAATTATCCTTTTTTATCATAAATTACTTATTATTATATAATTACCCTTTGTTTATCATATAATTACTGATTATTATATAATTACTCTTTGTTTATTATAGTATTACTGTTTGTTTATATTTAATGATTATAACATAATTACAGTTTTGTTTATTATAACGCTACTGATTATTAAATAATTACTGATTATTATTATAATATAAATACTGATTATTTATAATAACTTTTTTTGTTTGTTAAGTCAAGTTAATGGTTTTATGTAAGAGTCAAGATGAAGTGGAGTAGGCATCTGTCAGAAGGACCCAGCTACTCGCTACACTACCAAGTATCTTTTCTCCTACGTTTTGCGCTGATTTTAGCAAACATGATAAATAATGCTTACCTGCCACTTCTTGGACATAACTCTGGCCAAGTCCTGTAAGAAGAGGTGCGAGTCCCTTGGTTGAGATCTAGGCGGAGGAGGGGGCGGTGGTGGTTCAGGGTATTCTTCTGATGGCGGTTCAAGTAGTTCTGGAGGTGGAGGAGGGAGATTTTCACATTCGTCTAGGATACGCTCTTCCTCTAGTACTGGAGCACCTATAATCAATAGAACAGATGAACAATAAGTCTATTACTGATATAAACAAAGGGTCCTTAATAAGGGTGTTATTCACACCCCTGGACAACTATGTACGTAAATGAGCCAGCTACCACGTGCAGTCGGTCTTTGATAGTCATTCAAAGCAGACAACCTATGTGTATTTTTACGAAAATGGAAAAAAGTGAATTTCGTGTGCTGATTAAGCATTATTTTTTACATAAAAAATTCATCACTGAAACTAAGGAAAGACTTGATAAATACAAGGGGGACTCGGCACCAGCAATTTCAATGGTTAAGAAGTGGTCTGCAGAGTGCCGTTGTGGTCGTACCAGCACTAGTGACACCGAACGTTCAGGTCAACCAAAAGAAGTGATCACACCGGAAATCGTCGATAAAATCGATGAAATGATATTGGATGATCGGAGAATGAAAGTGCGATTGCTGTAGGCATCTCAACTGAATTGGTACATCATATTTTACACGAATATTTGGACATGTGAAACTCTATCAGGTCTAAGAGGACTGCATACTGCAGTGTAAAACATACCGATAGCGATTTCCTTGAGCTGTCTCGTCGTTAAGGTGACATTTTAGACCCCACCCACAGTTAAGATTTTCCCTCTAAGAGGACTGCAGACTGCAGTGTAAAACATACCGATAGCGATTTCCTTGAGCTGCCTCGTCGTTGAGGTGACATTTTAGACCCCACCCACAGTTAAGATTTTCCCTCTAAGAGGACTGCAGACTGCAGTGTAAAACATACCGATAGCGATTTCCTTGAGCTGCCTCGTCGTTGAGGTGACATTTTAGACCCCACCCACAGTTAAGATTTTCCCTCTAAGAGGACTGCAGACTGCAGTGTAAAACATACCGATAGCGATTTCCTTGAGCTGTCTCGTGGTGGCCGTCAAAGGCAGCTTAGGCGGCTTCCTCTTAATGGTCCCCTGAGGAAAGTCAGCCTCAAAGGCCACGTCGCAGCCACTGCTGCTCCCGCTGTCGCTGCCCTCCTCCTGATGATGCTGCTGCTGCTGCTCAAGAGTAGCTTCCTCTATGAGTCCTTTGTAGTTGACAAGCAGTTGTCGACCTCGCTGAAAGAACAAGTTAATATTCAAAACAAAGTCAAACACAAGACCAACCAGAGAAGATAAAACTAATAAAAACCCTTTTTAACTGTGATTCGTGAATGTGCGTATTTCAGATAAAGTATTCTTGTGTATATTCTTTAACATAATTATCTTTTGGTTATTGGTCTTCAAGGGCTTGAATTATTGATTATGTACCTTTAAGGGGTTGAATTATTGATTATGGCCCTTAAAGGGGTTGAATTATTGATTATGTACGTTTAAGGGGTTGAATTATTGATTATGTACGTTTAAGGAGTTGAATTATTGATTATTGGCCCTTAAAGGGCTGAATTATTGATTATAAGCCTTTAAAGGACTGAATATTGATTAAGAGTCTTTAAGGGGCTGAATTATACATTATGGGTTTTTAAGGAGCTGAATTATGCATTATGGGTTTTTAAGGAACCGAATAATTGAATTATTGATTATGGGCCCTTAAAGGGCTGAATTATTGATTATGAGCCTCTAAAGGACTGAATTATTGATTATGAGTCTTTATGGGCTGAATTATACATTATGTGTTTTTAAGGAGTTGAATTATTGATTAGGGGTCTTTAAGGAGTTGAATTATACATTATGGGTTTTTAACGAGCTGTTTTATTGATTAGGGGTGTTTAAGGAGCCGAATAATTGATCAGGGGTCTTTAAGGGGCTGTGGGGGCATTAAGAGCGGGAGCTATTGATTATGACTCTTTAGAGTCTTTAATTGTATTATAGTATGAATCTTCAAGGTAGTGATTCGTTGATAATAAGCCTTTAAAACTGCTGAATTGTTTAATATGGACTTTTAGATAGTGATTTACACTGATCATGGTTTTTTAGAAATGGTATATTATTGAATAAAAAAAAAATATGAAAGAAAAATTAGCGAAAGAGAAGCCCGGGCAGAACCTAACCCGACTGGGACTCGGGGTTTGGATGTTACGTCTACAGACTGTAAAAGATTGGACAAGTTTGAGTGTGGAGTACCTTGATTATCCTGATGGCGGTGACCCAGCGGTGCAGGGTAGACTCATCATCAGCGCACATGTACTTGATGTAGCGACTTGACTTTGTGTTGAGCTGCTGCAAAGCTGGGTGTTTGACGGCGAAACAAAATTCTGTTGGGGCTTTTAGCTTCTTCTTCCAGCCTACTCCGTAGTATACCTGTAGGGGGCAAACAAAACGACGTATGAGAAACAATGAATCTATCTTCAGAGCAAAAGAATGGAAGAATATGTGAATTGTTATAGTGCCGCAACAGACCTTTTTAAATAATACCAATATCTACGCTTGGCTCTAAAAAAACTGGCTTCACGTGCAGTGGATTATGCTAGATATAAATCAACTTGAGTAGACTTTAACTGGGGAGGGGATAGATAGAGAGAATTTAAAACCCCCACACACATTCTGGAGGGGGTAATAAAACAGAGAAGTGAAAGTTGAGAGAGAGAGAGAGAGCGAGAGAAAGAGGGAGAGAGAGAGGGGGAGAGAGAAAGGGAGAGAGAGAGAGAAAGAGGGGGAGAGAGAAAGGGAGAGAGGGAGAGAGAGGGGGAGAGAGAAAGGGAGAGAGAGGGAGGGGGAGAGAGAGGGAGGGGGAGAGAGAGGGAGGGGAGAGAGAGGGGGGAGAGAGAGGGAGGGGAGAGAGAGGGGGGAGAGAGAGGGAGGGGGAGAGAGAGGGAGGGAGGAAGAGAGAGAGAGGGAGAGAGAAAGAGAGAGGGAGAAAGAAAGAAAGAGAGAGGGAGAGGGGGGAGAGAAAGAGAGAGAGAGAGAGAGAGGGAGAAAGGGAGGGAGGGAGGGAGAGAGAGAAGGAGAGAGAGAAAGAGAGGGAGAGAGAAAGAGAGAAAGAAAGAAAGAGAGAGGGAGAGGGGGAGAGAAAGAGAGGGAGAGAGAGAGGGAGAGAGGGAGGGATGGAGAGAGAGAGTGATAGGAGAGAGGAGAGAATAGAAGGAGAGAGAGAAGAGAGGAGGAAATGGGAAAAAAATAGGAAACTAGAAGAAAAACACACACATATACACAAAACACTGACATACCTACACCAAAAAAAAAAAATATATATATATATATAAAAGGACTTAGGGGACCTTTAAACACATAAATCTGTCAACAATCTTGAGTTCAAATGTTTTCATGGTCATATCTTTACCTATAATAACAAAGTAAAAAAAGGAAAAGATCATATCCTCGAAGTAAGATAATTCTCAACATTGGATGGGCTATCTTAGTTTGAAGAGAATTATGGTAAAATGTTAAAAAAAATTAATTTAGAGTATTATAATTGTTATTATAAAGGTATTCAGTGATGTATTGAGGATAGAGTTTGTTTAGGAATGTGACCTGTATAGTATTGGGGAAAGATGGATAGAAAAAGATAAAGGATAGAGAGGGGGAAGTGAGAGAGAAAGAGAGAAGGAATAAAGACGGAGGAGCTAAAATTAAATCAGCCTTTATCTGAATCAGAGGGAATCCAGAATTAGCAAAGAAATGATTTATCTGAGGAGGCTAGCAAGTGTTGGAGTGAAAGACGCATTTCAATGTTGAGTTATATATGAGTTAGAAAGAGTGTGCTAATGTTATTGTGACACACCTTTAGGCAGAAATGTCCAACTAACTAAGTTAGATGTATCCAGTCAAAATCAAAAATGTATCTTGATATCACTATCACGTCTACTCAAGATGTTGTTCTTTGTATTTAATATGTATACCGCAGTTAGTTGATCTCAGTGTAAAGCTGTGACAATTCAAGTTTGACACGTATACCACAGTTAGTTGATCTCAGTGTAAAGCTGTGACAATTCAAGTCTGACACGTATACTACAATTAGTTGGTATCAATGTAAAGCTATGACAATTCAAGTCTGACACGTATACTACAATTAGTTGGTATCAGTGTAAAGCTGTGACAATTCAAGTCTGACACGTATACTACAATCAGTTGGTATCAGTGTAAAGCTGTGACAATTCAAGTCTGACACGTATACTACAATTAGTTGGTATCAGTGTAAAGCTGTGACAATTCAAGTCTGACACGTATACTACAATTAGTTGGTATCAGTGTAAAGCTGTGGCAATTCAAGTTTGTCACGTATACTACAATTAGTTGGTATCAGTGTAAAGCTGTGGCAATTCAAGTCTGACACGTATACTACAATTAGTTGGTATCAGTGTAAAGCTGTGACAATTCAAGTCTGACATGTATACTACAATTAGTTGGTATCAGTGTAAAGCTGTGACAATTCAAGTCTGACACGTATACTACAATTAGTTGGTATCAGTGTAAAGCTGTGGCAATTCAAGTTTGACACGTATACCACAGTTAGTTGATCTCAGTGTAAAGCTGTGGCAATTCAAGTTTGACACGTATACTACAATTAGTTGGTACCAGTGTAAAGCTGTGGCAATTCAAGTCTGACACGTAAACCGCAGTTAGTTGATCTCAGTCTAAAGCTGTGCCAATTCAAGTCTGACACGTATACTACAATTAGTTGGTATCAGTGTAAAGCTGTGGCAATTCAAATTTGACACGTATACCACAGTTAGTTGATCTCAGTATATATATATATATATATATATATATATATATATATATATATATATATATAAAACAGTTCAAAATTGAAGATAGGTAGCACAGAAAGTAAAAGAAACACACTTACAGACTCAAATTTTCGGGTAATCCGTCTTCAGGAGAAAAGAGTTACTAGCCGTTGCGTCTACAATGTGCTTGGTCTCCTTTTCTCTTTTCTCCTGAAGACGGATTACCCGAAAATTTGAGTCTGTAAGTGTGTTTCTTTTACTTTCTGTGCTACCTATCTTCAATTTTGAACTGTTATTGTGTCCAGTTTGGATCGTCTTTCCGTTTATCAAGTGAATATATATATAATCAATTATCAAACCACAATAAGAAATGGAAAAACAAGACTAAGATCTTTCAACCGTAACAAGCGGTCTTCGTCAGAGTCAAAAACCAACTGACGAACGCAACTCTGACGAAGACCACTTGTTACGGTTGAAAGATCTTGTCTTGTTTTCCCATTTCTTATTGTGGTTTGATAATTGATTGTTATTTCACGTGTTTATGTGAAATCTTTTATATATATATATATATATATATATAGCTGGAGGGTGCAATGACTAGGGAAGTGACTCATCAGTCCAATTTGCTCGGTCTCGCTCACTCACTCACTCTCTCTCTCTCTCTCTCTCTCTCTCTTACTCTCTCTCCCCTTCAAATCCATTTTTACATAAAAGTGAATTTTAAAAATAACTTCCCCCTTCAAGGTTGTTCAAAACAGATTTGCGTATTTCCACTCTCCCACTCAAAAACCATATTCATAAATAACTCCAGCAGTCCAGTAAGTAAAGCAAGTTGATTGGTCTAAAACAGATGACCAATGGCGTAGCTCCTATTTCCTGCCCCCCCCCCCCCCCCACCTCAAAACACACACACACACACACACACACACAGACATACTCTCTATCTGATTCCATCAACTTCACATCTTGTTCGTTAAACCGTTCAATCGCCAAGTCATTCTGCCATATAGGACTTCACATCTAGAAAAACAGTAAGTTTTTTTTCTCCATTTGATATATATTTTATGCTTAAAAAACACCATTGAATAAAGTATTTATTAATTTATTGCTACCAACCAGCTTTAAAGAGGCTTCATACACTTTTACTATCTGGAGGTAAAGAGTGGGTCATATTTGATTTGCTAAATCGAAGAGCTGTATTATAGGAAACGTGTCACCTATCCAAGTTCTAACTAGGCATAATGTTGCTTAATTTTCGATTATTTAGTGGGAATAGGAATATTCAAGATGGCTAAAGGAGTTAACATTTCATATATAATAACAATTCCCCTAGTAGGTGAAAACGTCAACTGTTTACCGGCTTATAGTTTGATCGGTGATTCTACAGATTCTACATTGGGGAGTCCTAAATTTGGCCTAATTCAAGTTTTTTTCGAGTAGGGGATCTTTAACGACTACAGGTACAGGTTAGGGGCTGAAGGTTTAGCGTCCTTTCCGAGGGACGACGTACTCAGATTTGAAGAAGAGAGAGAGATAGAGAGGAGTGATTGAGACCGAACAAATGGGACTGATGAGTCACTTTTCTGGCCATTGCTCTCTCTCTCTCTCTCTCTCTCTATATATATATATATATAGGTGTATAATGTAATCGGGATTCGGTCAATTTTCCAGGATCAAAATCAAACTCTCAATGTCGACTTTTCGGTTTTATTTAAAACCTTTTTCATAGGCCTACAAACAAAGGATGATAAGAAATCATATATAAACATCAACATATAACTAACATCAAAATGGAATATTACAGTTGTGAAAAAACAACAATATATATACAAGTAGAAGTAATAGAAAAGCAATAAACATTTTTATGAACTTACAGAAGTCAGAATTTTTGAATTAGAAAAATGATGAAAATTTACATTATATAAAATGAAGTAACAATAGATAGTTAGTGAACTAACATCTTAACTGGTCAAAAACTTGGACCAGACTAACTGATTACAATTACATGTAAATCGAAACACTGTTCACTCAAAGAACACAAAAAGGAACTAAGGAAATTAAATTTCACTAAAATCAACTTAACACTCCTGAATAAATAGTGTTCAAATTGGTAATGTCACTTCTATGACATACTTCTTCTATGACTACTTCTATAAATGTTGATGTTTATATATGATTTCTTATCATCCTTTGTTTGTAGGCCTATGAAAAAGGTTTTAAATAAAACCGAAACGTCGGCATTGAGAGTTTGATTTTGATCCTGGAAAATTGACCGAATCCCGATTACATTATACACCTATTCTATCCAACGGTTGATATATTATTGAATTTTATATATATATATATATATATATATCCGTTGGGTTTTTGACTCTGACGAAGACCGCTTGTTACGGTTGAAAGATCTTAGTCTTGCTTTCCCATTTTCTTATTGTGGTTTGATCATATATATATATATATATATACCTCATTAAATATCTTGCCAACATTAAGTTTAGTATGTTTCCTACATACCTTTTCAAGATTTCTAATGCTACTTTTCCATCTTTGTGGTATCATATAAATTAACTCTCCGATTAAATTAAATTAAATCCGAGAGTTAATTTATATGATACCACAAAGATGGAAAATTAGCATTAGAAATCTTGAAAAGGTATGTAGGAAACATACTAAACTTAATATTGGCAAGATATTTAATGAGGTATGTTTAAAAGAAGGTCTGCTCCCAAAGTATACCAATATATATGGTTCAATATAGACAAAGAAACATAGAGAAATTAAAAGAACACACTTACAGTCTCTAATTTTCGGTTTGAACCGTCTTCAGGAGAGATAAGAGAGGGAAACCATGTGCACTGGTTCAGGGACGGTTGGAGACCCTGAAGACGGTTCAAACCAAAAATTAGAGACTGTAAGTGGGTTCTTTTGATTTCTCTAGGTCTCTTTGTCTATATTGAACCATATTTGTCCGTTTTGGATCGTATTTCCAACGAAAAAGTATATATATATATATATATATATATATTATATATGTGTATATATATATATATATTTAAAAGAAACGGTCCAGCAGACTTTTTTACAATAAAATAAAAAACGAAGGAAACACACAGAAAGACACAGACATAACTCACATCGATATTTCGACAATCGTCGTCATCAGGAGGTGCGAAGAGCGAAGAGTCCCGCAGGAAGACAGGGCGGTACTGAACTCAGTACTCAGAACTCAGTACTGAGTTCAGTACCGCCCTGTCTTCCTGCGGGACTCTTCGCTCTTCGCACCTCCTGATGACGACGATTGTCGAAATATCGATGTGAGTTATGTCTGTGTCTTTCTGTGTGTTTCCTTCGTTTTTTATTTATTATATATATTATATATATATATATATATATATATATATATATATATACACGAGTTCAAAATTCAAGAAGAGCAACACACAGAGTAAGGAAACACACTTACAGACTCAAATTTTCGAGTAATCCGTCTTCAGGAGAAAAGAGAAAAGGAGACCAAGCACGTTGTAGACGCAACGGTTACTTGCCGTTGCGTCTACAACCTGATTGGTCTCCTTTTCTCTTTTCTCCTGAAGACGGATTACTCGAAAATTTGAGTCTGTAATTGTGTTTCCTTACTCTGTGTGTTACTATTCTTGAATTTTGAACTCGTAATGTGTCCAGTTTGGATCGTGTTTCATTTCATTAAGTGAAATATATATATATATATATTCGCGGTTCGTTCTTCGACGTGGGGAGATCTCTCTCACTTCGTCCTCTCTTCTAGTCTACTCCTGATGACGAACAACAGTTCGTATTCAGAAATATTGAATTCTGTAAGTGTTCTTTTTATTCTTTTTTCTGTGTCGTGCTTTGTGTAATTTAAAGTTATATATATATATATATATATATCAGTTGCGTTTTAGACTCTGACGAAGACCGCTTGTTACGGTTGAAAGATGTTAGTCTTGTTTTACCATTTTCATATTCTGGTTTGATCATATATATATATATATATATATATATATATATATATATATATATATATAAAAATTCAATAATATATCAACCGTTGGTTAGAATAGGTGTATAATGTAATCGGGATTCGGTCAATTTTCTAGGATCAAAATCAAACTCTCAATGCCGACGTTTCGGTTTTATTTAAAACCTTTTTCATAGGCCTACAAACAAAGGATGACAAGAAATCATATATAAACATCAACATATAACTAACATCAAAATGGAATATTACAGTTGTGAAAAAACAAAAATATATATACAAGTAGAAGTAATAGAAAAGCAATAAACATTTTTATGAACTTACAGAAGTCAGAATTTTTTTTTTTTTTTTTTTTTCTGACTTCTGTAAGTTCATAAAAATGTTTATTGCTTTTCTATTACTTCTACTTGTATATATATTTTTGTTTTTTCACAACTGTAATATTCCATTTTGATGTTAGTTATATGTTGATGTTTATATATGATTTCTTGTCATCCTTTGTTTGTAGGCCTATGAAAAAGGTTTTAAATAAAACCGAAACGTCGGCATTGAGAGTTTGATTTTGATCCTGGAAAATTGACTGAATCCCGATTACATTATACACCTATATATATATATATATATATATATATATATATATATATATATCAATGATCAAACCACAATAAGAAATGGGAAAACAAGACTAAGATCTTTCAACCGTAACAAGCGGTCTTCGTCAGAGTCAAAAACCCAACTGATCTTCTGACGAAGACCGCTTGTTACGGTTGAAAGATCTTAGTCTTGTTTTCCCATTTCTTATTGTGGTTTGATCATTGATTGTTGTTTCACGTGTTTATGTGAAATCTTTTTATATATATATATGAATGAATGTGTGTCTGTCTGTACTCCATAGATTCAAAAACCATACATCCAATCGACGTGATAATTTATGAAATTATTTGATATATCCCCGGGAAGGCTTATATAATTTTGTTTTAAAATCAGAGTTGTGGTTCAGGTGCTCCCAAATAAATTATATAAACTGAAATTTTGTTTTTGGAATAATGAATCACCTGCCCTACTGGTCGGAATTGTTTACATATATTTACATTCTTTTCATTGACCTGTACAGTTTTTAACTGAAATAAAATTATTATTTAGAGGTTTATTTAAAAAAATTTGAAATGTTCTAATAAGTTAAGATGATATAATAATATAATAAAATTGTTAAATGTAAAAAATTAACCCTATTTAAAAAATATATTTCATGATGCATTACTTGGTGTGATGGATAGTTGTCGAACAAATGTTTGACTAATCAAACAAAACATAAGTTCCAGCATCCTTCTACGAAATATAAATCCACCACGACTATGCAATGGGACTAGGCTATAGGCTATTAGTAAACAAATTATTGAATAATTAATTCATTAATAATTAATAATTCATTAATTAATTCATTCATTTATAACATAATTGAGGCAGCCATTTAAAAACAAAAACCATTATTTTTTTCTTGATCTTAAAAGTATGTTTTCTTGTAAAAAAAAAATAGTGACTTAAAATTATTTAAATATTATGGATACTGAAAAGTAAGTTTATTTATTTATGGAATGTATTATAGTGAAATACATAGAATACAAAATTTCTTCATTTGTTATTATTTTGGAATGTTTTTTTTCTATTTATATTGTGATGGGGGGGGCAGTAAATGTCATTTTTCGGCCACAATGTACTGCTACAACGCGTTCGTATGATGCCAATGGATACTCCATTTGAATTTACAACAAAACTACTACAGCTTACTGTACGACTAGCCGATGCAATGACCATTAGGGGTAGTAATGGAGTGATTATGTGCCTCTAATAGCCTCTAGCAGTCAACTCCGGCCTTCACGAGGCTTCCCTGTTAACCTGCTGTATGCAGGGACAAACGAAAGAGGAGAAGAAGGTGATCAGGGGCTGGGCCTGACCACCTTCGTTTCACATCCTTCCTAATCCCCAAATCCCCTCCTTTTATCTCAGCCCTAATCTAAGGTGTTATGCGATCCGTGCAGAAGGATGGATGATACAGGGGTTACTGTATTATGAACGGAGCCTCAAGGGTACCAGTCGACCACCTTGAGTAAATAGCCTTACTCCGGTATGCGTTGCTCTGACGGAGCGGACAAACTACCCCCGATTGAGCTTCAGGGATTTTCCCCTGTATGATACTAAGGAGAAGGAAGTCCGGAGACTATCCTCCGGAAGCGCAGAGGGTCCAAAAGCACTAACTAGTGGGAGCCAACCTCCCATAAGTGCACCTAAGGACCTGAAGAAGGAGAAAGAAGTTTGGAGACCATCCTCCGGAAGCGCAGATGGTCCAAAAGCGCTAACTAGTAGGAGCCAACCTCCCACAAGTGCACCTGAGGACCTGAAGAAGGAGAAAGAAGTTTGGAGACCATCTTCCGGAAGCGCCGAGGGTCTAAAAGCGCTAACTAGTAGGAGCCAACCTCCCACAAGTGCACCTGAGGACCTGAAGAAGGAGAAAGAAGTTTGTAGACCATCTTCCGGAAGCGCCGAGGGTCTAAAAGCGCTAACTAGTAGGAGCCAACCTCCCACAAGTTCACCTGAGGACCCCAAGAAGACTGTCCCGAAGAAGGAGAAAGGAAGTTTCTTTCTCCCGAAACATAGGGAGCCTGAATGGACATTATCAATGATGATTTATGCAGATTCTGCAAAGAGAAAGAAACACCGTTGCACCTGCTGATAACTTGTAAGTCAACTTTGCTGCAGAGAGGCAGGTGCTTCAGGACACTCAACAAACCATAGAAACACTTTTACCGCTGGAACCAGCAAAAGTGCTGAGCTTCTTGGATGCGTTGAAGCTAACTGCTGGGGTACTTTAGTACAGAAGAGGGGAAGTACAATAGATTTTTTTTAAAGACGCAGTGCTATAGTCACCCACAAATAATAAAAATAAACAAATAAACATTAACAAAGCACAGGGACAACCATTGCAAGTATGTGGATAAAATTTGATAAATCCACAAGTAAGCTAGCTAATTATATTTCTGAGGTAAAATGGATAAACCAACAGAAGTCTCCATACAAATGAAGTTTTATTCAACGCGTTTCGAACACTTTGTGTTTATCATCAGGAAGAATACAAATTATATCTAATTAGTTACAAAAATTAGAGTGAAATAATAAAATTCAATTAAAAGAATTCAAGACATACCCAAGGATTCTCTTAATTCTTGAATTCTCTTAATTGAATTTTATTATTTCACTCTAATTTTTGTAACTAATTAGATATAATTTGTATTATAGTGTCTTCCTGATGATGAACACAAAGTGTTCGAAACGCGTTGAATAAAACTTCATTTGTGTGGAGACTTTTGTTTGTTTATCCATTTTACCTCAGAATTAGTAAATATCACACAATTACGGATTGCACAACTAATGATTTAATTACATTTGTTATGATAACTTCCAACATCCTACAAACAAAAAAAAAATAAACATTTAAAGATATTTTTTCAAAAAAATTATGAATGAGTTGAGGAAGTTAATGAAATCATTCACGAATTAAATAAGCCGTAAATAAATTTGGCAAATTAACAGACAACAGGTGGATAGATAATGACCAGCTCCGTTCAATGACGTTACAGTTGACTCTCAGATAAATTAGTTCCGGTCTTAACGGCTTGTAATAATTAGCTGTTTATCTCTATATATAAAGTTTGTGAGTTTGTTTGTTTGTTCACTCATTTCCCGTGGAGACAGCGACCTCATATTAAATATATATTATTTATTACCTGAATAATGTTAAATACAAGAAAATTATCAGTATATTCCCAAAATTGGAGCCAGGGTAGCAAGTGTCTTGCGTACTCGCTGATAACAGTAGTGGAAATGTATTATACATAAATGTAACATTTTTTTTTAATTGCATATTTGAGTAATATAAACACTAGTAATAAACTAAAGGCATGGAGCCAGGGTAGCCCACTGGCTTGCGTGCTCGCCGATGACAGTAGTGCTAATGTATTATATGTAAATGTAATAAGATTTAATATTTGCGTAATATAAACACTGGTAATAAACTAAAGACATGGAACCAGAGTAGCCCAATAGCTTGCATGCTCGCCGATGACAGTATTGCAAATGTATTACATATAAATGTAATAAGATTTAATATTTGCGTAATATAAACACTGGTAATAAACTAAAGACATGGAACCAGAGTAGCCCAATAGCTTGCGTGCTCGCCGATGACAGTATTGCAATGTATTACATATAAATGTAATAAGATTTAATATTTGCGTAATATAAACACTGGTAATAAACTAAAGACATGGAGCCAGAGTAGCCCACTAGCTTGCGTGCTTGCCGATGAGAGTAGTGCAAATGTATTACATATAAATGTAATAAGATTCAATATTTGCCTAATATAAACACTGGTAATAAACTAAAGAGATGGAGCCAGAGTAGCCCACTAGCTTGTGTGCTCGCCGATGACAGTATTGCAAATATATTATATATAAATGTAAAAAAAAAATTAATTTAAAATTTGCGAAACATAAACACTAGCAATAAAATAAAGGCATGGAGCAGGAGTAGCCCAGAGGCTTGCGTGCTCGATGACAACAGTACTACAAATGTATTATAAATAAATGTAACAAATATATAACAAACTATTACATCAAGAGGTTAAAAATGGATAATTTTAGAAACAAACTTGAACCAACTGTTAAATAAAATACGAATGTTCTAAGGTAATATTATAAAGACACAATCCTCCTATTAATGTTATTTTATGTTAGGTAAATAAATTGAATATTTCAATTTACAAGTTTTGTTTGTTTGTTTTCACTGTGTATATAATTGATTGATGTTTTATATATTTATATGATAAAATAAATGATATTTTTTTTAAATGATTTTTATTTTGCTAAATATATATTTACTGTATATATATCTTGAATCATGTTAAGAATAGTATATCAAAAGCTTGGACCATATAACAATCTGTTTCCGTGCCTTAATAACAAGAAACAACAATTAAAATTATCTCTGTCAATTATATTCATATAATTATGTTCAATATACATACCTAATATATATATATATATATATATATATGATCTAGGTGGTCTTAGAGCTTATTTTTTCTTCATTCTGATTCTTCCTACGACATTTTGTCTCATATACATATCTTAGGTGTTGCTGGTCTGAATACTGGGCGGTGACTGAGTGTCGGCTTGGCGAGTAGCTGGTGGTTGGTCACCTAGTAGCTGCGGTGTGCGTGAAACCCCCGTGTTTTCAGAATGAAGAAAAAATAAGCTCTGAGACCTCCTAGATTATATAAAGAAGAGTAAATATAATATATATATATATATATTAAACAGGAAAACAATCCAAAAGGACAAGAAACGTTTCACGATGAATCACAAACACAGAACTAAGGAAGACACACACTTACTGTCTCTAATTTTCGGTTGAACCGTCATCAGGAGAGTTGACCAGGTCTCCAACAACCGTCGCTTCACAAGTGAGCTTGGTGTCCCTTTCTAAACTCTTTGATGACGGTTCAACCGAAAATTAGAGACAGTAAGTGTGTTTGTTCCTTAGTTCTGTGTTTGTGATTCATCGTGAAACGTATATATATACTCGTATATTTTATTTAAGTTGGGCTTTTGACTCTGACAAAACCACTTGTACAGTTGAAAGATCTTAGTCTTTGTTTCCCATTTCCTATTGTGATTTGAACACTAATTGTTGTTTCGTGTGACCGCTCAACCTAGTTTTTCCTTGGGACAACGTGCTGAGATATCCACACCTCCCACCTCTAATAAGTCGAGGGCCACAGATAGTAACCTGCCCCCCTTTCCCACAGAGGCTAGCACGTTAACCACTGAGCTAACCTAGGCCCCCTATCCCTCAGAGGCGAGCACGATAACCACAGAGCTAAAGGAGCCCCTTATTCTTATGATGCGAGTACGTTAATCAGTGAGCTAACCTGGTCCCTTATCCCTCAGAGGCTAGCACGTTAACCAGTGAGCTAACCTGATCCACTATCCCTCAGAGGCTAGCACGTTAAACAGTGAGCTAACCTGACCCCTATCCCTCAGAGGCGAGCACGATAACCACAGAGCTAAAGGAGCCCCTTATTCTTATGATGCGAGTACGTTAATCAGTGAGCTAACCTGGTCCCTTATCCCTCAGAGGCTAGCACGTTAAACAGTGAGCTAACCTGACCCCTATCCCTCAGAGGCGAGCACGATAACCACAGAGCTAAAGGAGCCCCTTATTCTTATGATGCGAGTACGTTAATCAGTGAGCTAACCTGATCCACTATCCCTCAGAGGCTAGCACGTTAACCAGTGAGCTAACCTGACCCCTATCCCTCAGAGGCGAGCACGATAACCACAGAGCTAAAGGAGCCCCTTAATCTTATGATGCGAGCACGTTAATCACTGAGCTAACCTGCGCCCTATCCCTCAGAGGCAAACACTTTAACCAGTGAGCTAACCTGGCCCCCTATCCCTCAGAGGCTAGCACGTTAACCAGTGAGCTAACCTGCCCTTATCCCTCAGAGGCGAGCACGTTAACCATTGAGCTAAAATGTCCCCGTGACCCTCAGGGGTGAACACGTTACCACTGAACTAACCTAGGCCCCCTATCTTTCAGAATCAAGCACGTTACCACTGAGCTAACCTGCCCCTTATGACTCAGAGGCTAGCACATTAACCACTCAGCTAACCTGGTCCCTTATGACTCAGAAGACAGCACGTTAACCAGTGAGCTAACCTGGCCAATATGCCTCAGAGACGAGCACGTAAAACTACTCATCTAATATGGCCCCCTTTCCCACAGAAGTTAGCATGTTAACTACTCAGCTAACCTAGTCATGCTATCCCTCAGTGGCGAGCACGTTAACCACTCAGATAACCTGGCCCCCTATGACTCAAAGATCAGCACGTTAACCAATGAGCTAACCTGGCCAATATGCCTCAGAGACGAGCACGTAAAACTACTCAGCTAACATGGCCCCCTTTCTCACAGAAGCTAGCATCTTAACTACTCAGCTAACCTGGCCCCCTATCCCTCATAGGCGTGCACGTTAACCACTCACCTAACATGGCCTCCTATCCCTATCCTCAGTACGGATCTCTTATCCTCCCTAACTACACACCTCATCTAGTCTAAGTGAAGCCTTTGTTCCAGATGAAGGAGAGCACGGAAGCCAAGAGTCTGATGACCACGTACCTCATCTTGATTGGTCTACTTGTCTCGTTATGGCTCCTCTACTCAGGCATTCTGGTGTAGCCACACGTCAGTATTCTATATCTGTACTAGTAGGATAGAGAAGATGAACACCAGATACTCTATTCAAACTCTCCAATACTGTCTATTTGTTTCATCTAAGACTGCCCCAATCTATTTCTACAAAACAGACATAAAACTTTCCATATCTGCTAACTGTATATATATATATATCCACTTAAAATTCGAAAAAACGATCCAAACTGGACACAAATCAGTTCACAAACGAAGAAATGCAACACACAGAGAAAGAGACACACTTACAAACTCAAATTTTCGGATGATCCGTCTTCAGGAGAAAAGAGAGAATGGTCGACCAAGCACGCCGGAAACACAACGGCAGGAAAACCCACGTTTTCCTGCCGTTGTGTTTCCGGCGTGCTTGGTCGCCCATTTGAGTTTGTTACAAAATTTGAGTTTGTAAGTGTGTCTCTTTCTCTGTGTGTTGCATTTCTTCGTTTGTGAACTGATTTGCGTCCAGTTTGGATCGTTTTTTCGAATTTTAAGTGGATATATATATATATATATATATATATAGTGTAACTAGGTAGCAGACCTTCGTTTATACAAACATTATTAAATTTCTTCCCAACTTCTCTATGTATTATTTTTCGATACAGTTTTTCAATCTTAAAAAACTGTATCGAAAAATAATACATAGAGAAGTTGGGAAGAAATTTAATAATGTTTATATATATATATATATATATATATATATATATATAGTAGGTGTGTTCTCTAATCAGGATTCGGTCAATTTTCAAGGATAAAAAATCAAACTGTCGTTGTCAACGTTTCGGTTTTATTTAAAACCTTTTTCATAATCAGAAGTAAGAATTTTTTAAATAAGAAAATGAAGTTAACATTATTTAAAGGAACAACAATGTTAACGGGACAAAACCTTCCACTAGACTGTCTAGCTTGTCTCCAACCGTCTCTGTACCAGTGCACTTGGTTTCCCGCTCTTATCTCTCCTGAAGATGGTTCAACCGAAAATTAGAGACTGTAGGTGTGTGCTTTTAATTTCTCTATGTTTCTTTCTGTAGATTGAACTACATATATATATGCTTTTAAAAACTGGATATCTATTTCCACTTTGTTCAATTTCGTCTTATATTTTTCCAAATTACGAAATTTTGTCTTTAATTCCGAGTTCAACATAAAAATTATGGTGATTTAATTTTTTTGTTGAACTCGGAATTAAAGACAAAATTTCGTAATTTGGAAAAATATAAGACGAAATTGAACAAAGTGGAAACAGACATCCAGTTTATAAAAGCATGCATTGAAGAAGGACTGCTCCCAACTTTTACGTGTATATATATATATTGTCTTTAACACACAAAGTAAAGAAAGACGCTTACAAATTTTCCGTCATTCTGTCTTCAGGAGAAAAGAGAAAGGTAGACAAATATATATATATATATATATATATATATATATATATATATATGGATTGCACCCAGTGTGATTCTTTTTATGTGGGTTTGGCTTCCACCAAGCTAAGCCTGCGTATGAATAATCACAGGTCATCCGTTCGCAAACGCAGTGACCTTCCCGTTGCTACTCATGCCAGTTCTCACGGACTCAGTTTTAATGACTGTTTCCGTGTAGAGGTCGTCCTGAGGCAGATTGATCAGACTAATTCGAAAGTTACTCTGAGAGCTTCAGAAGAAGCACTTATTAGTCTTCTGGGCGGTAGATCGGCTCCTGGGCTTAACCTCAATCGTTGATTTTTTTTTTTTTTTAAAGTTGTTATCAACTTTTAATTTTATTATAGTTATATGTTTTCATTTTTTAATTTTTATTTGGCTTTTATCTCTTTATCTTCCTGTCTACCTTTCCTCCGAAACTTGGCTACACTGTTTGAGTGCTTCAGTTCGAACGCCAAGTCAGTCGTTATCAGCCTTTGGAGCGATTCACTTCTTTTCCTGAAGACGAGGACATCGAAATATAGTAGTGAGTTCAGTGGTTTCCTTTCTATGTGTTCTTTTTTAAATTCTAGTTATATATATATATATATATATATATATGGTATATATAAGTAAAATTCGATCCAGAAAAACTGATTACGATACAACAGAAGCAAAAGTAACACCAACAAAACAAAAATATCCCAATTTGAATTTGAAAAAATACATTGTTATTTAATTGTTGATGTATTGAATTTCCTAGCTCTGGTATTAGTTGTACAAAACTTATAATTCAAATAATTCCTTCTTATTGTCAATAAAACCATTCTGAAGCAAAGATGTCAGGGTTAAAACAAATACTTGCCAAACTTCATCCAATTCATGTCATACTGTCGATATAACATCAATGGGACCAAGAAAGGAAGGCAAATATTTTTGTAACTTTGACACCTTTCCTAGAGAAACTCATTAGACATTTTTGCCTATTCTGTCTAATACTTTTTTTTTTCTGTTTCAGAACCTTTAAAGAGATAAACTACAATGCCAGTTATATAATAGATTCAAGGACATCTTACAACTCATCAAACATACTTGCATATATTTTATATATTAATACATAAACCTTTTTATCTATTTTATAAGTTTTTTATCAATTTTTTTTTTAGTTTTTCCCCCATTTGTTTTCTTATTGTTTCTAAAATGTATACATTCACAAATACCTTTTGATATATATAACTTTAAATTACACAAAGCACGACACAGAAAAGACAATACAAAGAAAACTTACAGAATTCAATATTTCGAACTGTTGTTCGTCATCAGGAGAGTAGACTAGTAGAGAGGACGAAGTGAGAGAGATCTCCCCACGTCGAAGAACGGAGCGCGAATGAAGAAATAAAGAGTCAACCGAAGAGAGCAGCACTAGCGTAAAAAAGGAGCTAGGCACTAAACGTCGGAGAACGGAGAAAGCAAAAACAATAGATAAAATTATAAAATTAAAAATTATAAATTAAAAATTATAAAAAAGGAAATAATAAAAAAAAATAAATAAATAAATAAAATAAAAAATATATATATAATAAAAAAAGAAAAAAAAATAATAAAATAAAAAAATATATATATGAATATGAATATATAAGTTAAAAATAAAAGGAAAAACAAAAGTTATATATATATATATATGTGTGTGTGTGTGAGATTAAATTTTCTGCCCACTTTTGTATTCTTCTGGTTTCTTTTCCAAATCACGAAGAAAAGTGGGCAGAAAATTTAATCTCACATGTATAAATGAAGGACTGTTCCCCAAATATATATATATATAGGTGTGTTCTCTAATCGGGGTTTGGTCAATTTTCCAGGATAAAAAATCAAATTCTCGTTGCCAACGTTTAGATTAGAGAACACACCTATTCTATCAAACGGTCGATATATTATTGAATCTGTTATATATATATATAAATTCCTTGTACTCTGTCTTTCTATACACCCTTCAGTTTTACTCGCTGCTGTCGTCTTGCTATTACGCAGTTCCTCATAAGTGGCCCATGTTCCAGCACTGCTTAGCGCACAGTTCATCATTAACTCTATATAATAAGTAAAGATTTGTCTCAAGTACCTGATTGTTGTCGAAGCTGGTCAAACAGATGAGATCCTTCGAACAGGACTTTGCTTTATCTTTAGGCCAATAATAAAGACCAGATGCTCTTAACATAAAATGAAACCGTTTCCAGCCTTTTTTTGAATCTGTTTTCAAATAAAGCGGTCCTTCCACACTGGGTACTCCACTGCCACTGAAGAACTCCTGAAAAGACAAACAATAATGAAGATTTTGGGAGGAACAGATACTTTACATGTCTATACACCATTAGGCAACTGCTTAACTCTATCTAGCAAAGAGAAAACTATACAAAATGTATTTACTATGCATTATATATGAGGCTGACATCAATCAGCAGGAATAGGTACAATATCGAACACCCAATGGAAACATTAATCACACACACACACACATACACACACACACACACACACACACTTTTTTCCATTGTTCAGGTGTTAAATGAATAAGTTCGTCAAAAGAACTATTAGTAAAACATATATAATATACAATTACAAACCAACGTTTCGGTCATCATAGACCACCTTCGGGGTTAATTTTATATTAAAATATTCATATAAAATTTTTATATATATATATATATATATATATATACATATAGAGTTATGTATATATATACATATAGAGTCTATATATACATATAGAGTTAGCTTCAGCTACTCAAAGGGACTAGTTCTGCCCGATGACGACGACTGTCGAAATATCGTTGTGAGTCTTTTGTGTGTGTCTTTATTTGTGTTTTCTCTTTCCTGTGTGAACTATATATACATATATATACACTAAAAATAAACTGTGACACATAGACAGAAACATAACAAAGTCTCACTTTTCAATATTTCGACGGTAATGGCGGACGTCCTCAGGAGAAGAAGTGAATTGACGAAGGGACGACAGTCTATGTATATATAACAGTTTAAAATTGAAGATAGGTAGCACACAAAGTAAAGAAACACTTACAAACTCAAATTTTCGGGCAAACTCCGGACCAATGGTCCTACTGAACCTGCTCAGCTGCAAGTAGGGTCAGTGGCCCTTGTAGCCACCGATTTGAAGAACCACGTGGAAAATAAAGCCAATGCAACTTGTGGTATAGCTGCATGGCCCCTCTAGGGATGGTCCTTTAGGTTTTTGAGTTTGTAGCGGAAATCGGATGGACACCTATTGGTAGCACTCCGTAACTGTATTAAATCATTAACACGACAAAAGATTACGTGGCCATTGCCGTTTTAGTAGCCTTTGGGGGATTTGTGAGAATTACTAGTAGAGAATGATTTGGAGCAAATGGCTTTGAATGAGTTGAGACTTTACTGTGGAATCGTTTGTAATGGCCAAATTACAATTAAATGAGTTTTATTCAAATTTATTTTACATTTGGCAGTGGTACTCGAAATAAAACGAAATTTACTCTCACTAAAGATTATCTTTTATAATTTTAAAAATCAATATTTTTTTTGGCTTTTTCATAATAAATCATTAGTTGTGCAATCCGTAATTGTGTGGTATTTACTCATTCTGAGGTAAAATGGATAAATCAACAAAAGTCTCCACACAAATGAAGTTTTATTCAACGCGTTTCGAACACTTTGTGTTCATCATCAGGAAAACACCAAGGAAGTGGTACTGACGGGTTCGTCAAGTGAAAACAACTGTCACTTGACAGTCACTTGACCAACCCGTCAGTACCACTTCCTTGGTGTTTTCCTGATGATGAACACAAAGTGTTCGAAACGCGTTGAATAAAACTTCATTTGTGTGGAGACTTTTGTTGATTTATCCATTTTACCTCAAATTTTCATAATAAATTTTTGAAAGTAAAATTGAAAAAAAAAACGTAAAACGAATGAATATACGTAGAGAATTGTCTGTCTGTATGTGCAAACAATTGAGTTAATAAGCTATAAATATCCCATTTATGGTCAAAAATCAATATTTTTTTTTTGGCTTTTTCATAATAAAATTTTTGAAAGTAAAATTGAAAAAAAACGTAAAACGAATGAATATACGTAGAGAATTGTCTGTCTGTATGTGCAAACAATTGAGTTAATAAGCTATAAATATCCCATTTATGGTCAAAAATCAATATTTTTTTTGGCTTTTTCATAATAAAATTTTTGAAAGTAAAATTGAAAAAAAAAAACGTAAAACGAATGAATATAAGTAGAGAATTGTCTGTCTGTATGTGCAAACAATTGAGTTAATAAGCTATAAATATCCCATTTATGGTCAAAAATCAATATTTTTTTTTTTGGCTTTTTCATAATAAAATTTATGAAAGTAAAATTTAAAAAAAAACGTAAAACGAATGATTATAAGTAGAGAATTGTCTGTCTGTATGTGCAAACAATTGAGTTAATAAGCTATAAATATCCCATTTATGGTCAAAAATAAATATTTTTTTTTGGCTTTTTCATAATAAAATTTTTGAAAGTAAAATTTAAAAAAAAAAAGTAAAACGAATGAATATAAGTAGAGAATTGTCTGTCTGTATGTGCAAACAATTGAGTTAATAAGCTATAAATATCCCATTTATGGTCAAAAATCAATATTTTTTTTTGGCTTTTTCATAATAAAATTTTTGAAAGTAAAATTGAAAAAAAAAAACGTAAAACGAATGAATATACGTAGAGAATTGTCTGTCTGTATGTACAAACAATTGAGTTAATAAGCTATAAATATCCCATTTATGGTCACCTAAACAAACCATAAGAACTTTCAAAATTGTTCCGTTATCAAATAAATAATAATTCCGTTATACACCTGTATCATTTTATTATTGGAGAAGGCGTCGTGTAGGTGGGTGTCTGTTGGCGCTAGATATGTAGCAGGAGATGTAAAAAGTGAGGTCCTTTCTACTGGGCGAGAACAAAACATCAGCCGATTCTTAGAATCTCTCGTCCACTGCATTAACTGACTGACTAGGCATTCGTCATCTTCATATATTCTTTCTGTAAACAGAAATAACTTTTGGATAAAAAATTTTTTTTAAAAAATTAAAAAAAAATATTTTTACATACAAACATAATAATCAATATTTAAATCACAATAAGAAATGAGAAAGGAATCTTAGTTTTGCAAATCTTAGAAATGAGAAAAAAAACTAAGATTTTTCAACCGTTATAAGCCCAACTGATTTGACTCTGACAATGACCGTTTATTAAGGTTATTATTTGTTTTTTTAATATACAAAAAACAACAGAGAATAATTTCTCTATGTAAACAGAACTAACATTTAAATAAATAAATTTTATTTTTTTTTAAATTAAAAAAAAGTGCTTACATACAAAAATAATAAGGAACGTTTAAACCACAATACTAACTGAAAAAAAAAAAGCTTAGATTTTTCAACCGTAACAAGCCCAACTGATTTGACTCTGACGAAGACCGCTTGTTACGGTTGTTAGTTTTTTTCTAATATAAAAAAAAAACAGAGTAAACATTTAAATAAATTTTATTTTTTTTTTAAATTAATGAAGTTTTTACATACATCATACTAAACAATGTTTAAACTACAATAAGGAATAAGAAAAAAAAATAAGTTTTTTTCTTTTTTTTTTAAAATGAAACAAAACAGAGAAAAATTTCTCTCTGTAAACTGAAATAATATTTAGATAAATGTTATTTGAATATATAAAATTTATTTTTTCCTTTAAATTACAAAAATGTTTTTTCATATATCATAATAATAATAATAATAATAATCAATGTTTAAATCACAATAAGAAATGAGAAAAAAATTAGATTTTTCAACCGAAACATCCCAATTGATGTAACTGTGACGAAGACTGCTTCTTACGGTTGAAATTCTGTTTTATTTTTTAATATGAAAAAAAAAAAACAGAGATAAATTTCTCTCTATAACCAGAAATATTATTTAGATAAATACTATTTAAAATATATAAACATTATTTTTTTTTAATACTTAAAAAAAAATATTTTTTCATATATTATAGTAATGAATGTTTAAACCACAATAACATATGAGGAAAAAAAACGAGATTTTTCAACCGTAAATAATACGGTTATTACGGTAAATAATCAGCCCAACTGATTTGACTGATCATCTGGGATTTGACTCTGACGAAGACCGCTTGTTTCGGTTGAAAAATCTTAGTTTTTTTTCTCATTTCTTATTGTGTTTTAAATATTGATTCTTATGATGTATTAAAATTTTTTTTTTTAATTAAAACAAAAAAATTATATTTATATATTTAAAATAACATTTATCTAAATATTATTTCTGTTTACATGGAGAAATTTTTCTGTTTTTTTTTTCTTATTAAAAAAAAAATAAGATTTTTAGCTGTCTTCGTCAAAGTCTAATCCCAGATGTTCAGTCAAATTAGTTGGGCTTAATACGGTTGAAAAATTTTAGTTTTTTTTTTTAATTGAAAAAAAAAACAGAAAAATTTCTCTCTTTAAATGGAAATAACACATAGATAAATGTTATTTTAAATATATTAATATTATTTTTTTAATAAAAAAAAATGTTTTTTTATACATCATAATTATCAATGTTTAAACCACAATAAGAAATGAAAGACAAAACTAAGATTTTTCAACTGTAACAAGCCCAACTGATTTTACTCTGGCGAAGACCGCTTGATACGGCTGTTAGTTTTTTTTTTTACTATGAAAACAACAGAGAAAAAAATTTCTTTGTAAACAGAAATAACATTTAGATAAATGTTATTTTAAATATATAAAAATTATATATTTTTTTAAATTAAAAACTTTAAACATTAAAAACCTGACAAAAACTGCTTGTTACGGTTGAATTCTTTTTTTATATGAAAAAAATCAGAGAAAAATTGTTCTCTCTAAACAGAAGTAACATTTAGATAAATGTCATTTTAAATATATAATTTTTTTTCAAATTAAAAAAAAATATTTTTTGATACATCATAACTAAAATTTTTAAACCACAATAACATATGAGAAAAAAACTAAGATTTTTCAAACTTAACTATAACCAATAGTTATAATCAATTAATTTATAAATTATAGTTATAATTTATAATTTATAAATAAAAGACTTAACTTAGTCATTTTTTCCCCATTTCTTATTGTGGTTTGAACATGGATTGCTGTTTCACATATTTATTTTGAAATATTCCTATTATATATATATATATATAAATTCACATAAGGGGTTATTGAGGATTTTGGTCATAAAACATACAACTCCTGATCATCAGCCGACGTTTCGCCAAAAGTTGTTTGGCATTTTCAAGGCTAAATACAATTTATTAAACGACATAAGTAAAGCAAGATAAATACATCATCAGACACCATCCAACAGAAAACAAACGACACAAATAACAATTATAGTACCCAAAGAACCACAAAAGTATCATAAAATACCTACTGTTATTATGATTATTATTATTATTATTATTTAAAAAACAGACATTTGTCGTTTAAACCTAATTGCGTATTATTAATTATTGAGAACACCAAAAAAACACATTTTCAAAACAGCAAAAACCACAACACACAGTAATAAACACAGCAAATTACAAAAACCATGAAAAAAAGAGTCAAAAATTAAAAGAAATTCAGTGGGAAAAACAAAAACCTTACAAAAATATTACCTTGATTTAGAAAAAACACTAATTTACTGGTCCATGCTTATATCTGGCTACATCATAACAAATACACATATGCAGGAAGGTTACATAACCCTACAAAGGAAAGGAAAACAAGCTACTCCCCTAATGTCAACATGAGAAACAGTTCAATGGCAACTATTGCAGGAGATTGGAATAAATTAAACTAAGGCTTGATATATCTGATCGCTTATTACAGGCAGTAATAAGTAATAAAAAAAGGACAAATGTCTGTTTTTTAAATAATAATAATAATAATCATAATAACACTAGGTATTTTATGATACTTTTGTGGTTCTCTGGGTACTATAATTGTTGTTTGTGTCGTTTGTTTTCTGTTGGATAGTGTCTGATGATGTATTTATCTTGCTTTACTTATGTCGTTTAATAAATTGTTTTTTAGCCTTGAAAATGCCAGACAACTTTTGGCGAAACGTCGGCTGATGATCAGGAGTTGTATGTTTTATGACCAAAATCCTCAATAACCCCTTATGTGAATTTGAAATATCAGTGGTCGAGAAACTATATCAATATATATATATATATATATAGTTATATATATTAGGTGTATAATGTAATCGGGATTCGGTCAATTTTCCAGGATCAAAATCAAACTCTCAATGCCGACGTTTCGGTTTTATTTAAAACCTTTTTCATAGGCAGAAATATCAGTCTGGTCCAAGTTTTTGACCAGTTAAGATGTTAGTTCACTAACTATCTATTGTTACTTCATTTTATATAATGTAAATTTCATCATTTTTCTAATTCAAAAATTCTGACTTCTGCCTATGAAAAAGGTTTTAAATAAAACCAAAACGTCGGCATTGAGAGTTTGATTTTGATCCTGGAAAATTGACCGAATCCCGATTACATTATACACCTATTCTATCCAACCGTTGATATATTATTGAATTTGTTATATATATTGGTATATATTGGCAGCAGATCTTCTCTCAAGCATACTCTATTGAAAATGATCGCTGTTTCTGCATTCGCGACCTTTTTATTAACAGATTCTAATTTTCTTATTGTAGTAGGTAAACTATAAATCAGGTTCGCCAATGACATTTCCAAGTAAATAGGTCAGGTGAACGAAAGAAATTAAAAAACATGGTCTAAATGTACATTCACCTTACACTATTGATGGTTGAAAGCTAGTTTATTAGTGTAGAGTGAATATACATTTAGTATATTATTATATACTAAATGTTATTAAATTTCTTTCGTTCACTGGAACAGGAACTTGGAAATGTCATTGGCGAACCTGATTTATAGTTTACCTCCTACAATAAGAAAATTAGAATATGGAGGTTAGAATCTGTTAATAAAAAGGACATGAATGCAGAAACTGCGATCATTTTCAATAGAATATATATATATCGTTGCAATGTTGACCAATAGGAGTGAAGTTTGCAGGTCCATGCATAAGGTCCCAGTTGCCCGCTGCTCAGCAAAAAGCCTCTGACACTGAATTCCAACTCCTTCTCGTAGAAACATCTTCAAGTTATAGGTTTTGTTTTCTTTCCTCTTCGGTTTCTTATTTTCATGTTTTCTCTTCAGTCGAATGTTATTGCTGCTATTGATGGATGGCTGGTAGGTGATGAAAAGTTCTGCACTGTTGACCTGGTGGTGGTATTTGCGACATGTTTCAACCATTCTCTGGTTATCTTCAGGCCAACATCTTTTAATAATCAAGAGGGACTGTGCAACCTCTACCCCTGTTGGCATGAAGATGAAGGCGGCTTTTCGCAGTAAACAACCGAGAGTATCATTTAAAATCTAGCAATATCCGTAACAGAAAATAGTAAACAACAACACCCAACCACCACAAAAATCAAAAATAGAAAGGGAACAGGAGTTCACTGTAAAGTGAGGCTAATGTTTTCTGCCAAACATCATTTAACACAGAGGGACTGTGCAACCTCTATACCTATTGGCAGAACGACTGAGGCTTTTTGCTGAGCAGCGGGCAACTGGGACCTTACGCATGGACCTGCAAACTTCACTCCTATTGGTCAACATTGCAACGAATCATATTCCTTTCCCCGGACAACTCATAGAATATATATATAATATATATATATATTATTATATATATATATATATATATATATATATATATATATTATATATATATATATATATATATATATACACTTTTTTTCGTTGGAAATACGATCCAAAACGGACAATATAGTTCAATATAAACAAAGAAACATAGAGAAATCAAAAGAACACACTTACAGTCTCTAATTTTCGGTTTGAACCGTCTTCAGGAGAGATAAGAGAGGGAAACCAAGCGCACTGGTTCAGAGACGGTTGGAGACCAACCGTTGGTCTCCAACCGTCTCTGAACCAGTGCGCTTGGTTTCCCTCTCTTATCTCTCCTGAAGACGGTTCAAACCGAAAATTAGAGACTCTAAGTGTGTTCTTTTGATTTCTCTATGTTTCTTTGTTTATATTGAACTATATATATATATATATATATATATATATATATATATAACATATTCAATAATATATCGACCGTTTGATAGAATAGGTGTGTTCTCTAATCGGGGTTCGGTCAATTTTCCAGGATAAAAAATCAAACTCTCGTTGCCAACGTTTCGGTTTTATTTAAAACCTTTTTCATAGGCAGAAGTAAGAATTTTTTAACTAAGAAAATGAAATTTACAATTTACGTTATCTTATTAGTCTAGTCGAAGGTTTTGTCCGGCTAACATTGTTGTTCCTTTAAATAGGTACATTTCATTCTCTTAGTTAAAAAATTCTTACTTCTGCCTATGAAAAAGGTTTTAAATAAAACCGAAACGTTGGCAACGAGAGTTTGATTTTTTATCCTGGAAAATTGACCGAACCCCGATTAGAGAACACACCTATATATATATATATATATATATAAATTAATAATCAACAATAACTCTTAATATATGAATTAAACACCACAATAAACAAATATATCTTACTTACAATGCTCTAAGACCTTTGTTACAACATCATCAGAGATCTAAATGAACCAAACTAAAAATATAATAACAAGTTAACCTGGTTGATTGAAGTCTTTAGGATTGCTGGCATCCCTGTCTGAATTTAATGTTCCTAAAATTGAAGGAGTCTTGATCTGCTTACTTATTTCTTTTATTAATATTCCATCTAGTTTGTAAAGTCCCGGACTACTGTTCATTAAATTTCCACAGAAGTACACTTTCAATAATATTTCTCCTCCTTTCTGAAGGTAAAAAAATTAATTCCTTTGCTTCACTCCAATTTATCATATGATTTTTGTTCCTTACATGTAAGAACAAGGCACTCTTTTCATCGTCCCGTCTGATTGAATATTGGTGTTGTTTTACTCTTGTAAACAGACCTTTACTCGTCTGTCCAATATAAGACACTTGGCAATCAGTACAAGGTATCCTATATACTCAACTATTTTTTTCCTACCCCTTATTATTAACAAGCCTATTAAACAAATTACTATCATTAATGAATGAAGACTTCAATCAATTAGGTGAACTTGTTATTATATTTTTAGTTTGGTTCATTTAGCTGTCTGATGATGTTGTAACGAAAGGCCTTAGAGCATTGTAATTAATATATATTTGTTTATTCTGGTGTTTAATTAATATATATATATATTCACGTGTTTATGTGAAAAAACAAACTTAATATATATATATATATATATATATATAAAGATTTCACATAAACACGTGAAACAACAATCAATGATCAAACCACGATAAGAAATGGGAAAACAAACTAAGATCTTTCAACCGTAACAAGCGGTCTTCGTCAGAGTCAACAAATATATATATATATATACAGTCATCATCAAAGAAAACCAAAGATTTTTCAAAACAAAAAGTATAATTAAAATTTTTCTTTAAAAAAAAAATTGACTATCTAGGCAAAGAAATATAATAAAATTACAACCCTATTAAAAAAAACTAATTTAAAAAAAAATTATTTTTAATTTGTAAATATTACATTTGAAAAATCCATTTAAAAACAGTATTATACACAGAACATATAAAAAATATTATGACCTTAAAAATTTGATTTTGGTATAAAATTTCAGATTTTTTTTGTTAGTTTTTTTATCATTTTATATATTTTTTTATTATTTTTTACGAGTTCAAAATGCTGCTCCCTGGTACGTACCACGCCCCCCAGGTGCCATTGCTACACTACTGGTGTGGTAAGAGCACAAATTTTTTTAGAAGTAAGAAAAAATTGGAAACTACTGAAGTAAAATAATTAAAAGTTAAAAAAAAATATGTTTGCACAATAATAATATCAATATAGACAGCTACTACAACCTGCTATGTACTACTTAACTTACCCATATGAAGATCGGATAATTGTTCCACTAGGGCTAAACTTGGTTCCAACGGGATATGATTTTTTTCTGCGAGAATTCTTGTTATATAACCGCAAGTCATGCCTGATAACCAAAAAAAAAAAAATTACAAATTTACAAAAAATTTATGCAAATATGAATAGAGAAGCATATTTCTGTCTATATTGGTTCAGATAATAGTTCATTATTTCATGTAAGAAATAAGCTTTTTCCTCTAGAACAGTTATTATATTGCAAAAACTGGAAAAAAATTCTGAAATAAATAAGGAAATGTCTGTTTCAGCTTGAAAGTAGTGCCTTGACATTCCTTTTGTGATAAACCTATTATCAGAAATAATACGAGTATTTGGAGTGATTAACTATAACTAACTTATTATCAGAAATAATATCTGCAGTGGTCTACAATCAAATGACTATAACTAACTTATTATCAGAAATAATATCTGCAATGGTCTACAATCAGTAAATATAACCAACTTATTATAAAAAATAATATCTGGAGTGGTTGACACTTAAATAAATATAACTAACTTATTATCAGAAATAATATTTGGAGTGGTCGACACTCAAATAAATATAACCAACTTATTATCAGAAATAATATCTGCAGTGGTCTACAATCAAATAACTATAACTAACGTATTATCAGAAATAATATCTGGGGTGGTCGACACTCAAATAAACATAACCAACTTATTATCAGAAATAATATCTGCAGTGGTCTACAATCAAATAACTATAACTAACTTATTATCAGAAATAATATCTGCAATGGTCTACAATCAGTAAATATAACCAACTTATTATCAGAAATAATATCTGGAGTGGTCGACACTCAAATAAATATTATCAACTTATTATCAGAAATAATATTTGCAGTGGTCTACAATCAAATAACTATAACTAACTTATTATCAGAAATAATATCTGGGGTGGTCGACACCCAAATAAACATAACCAACTTATTATCAGAAATAATATCTGCAGTGGTCTACAATCAAATAACTATAACTAACTTATTATCAGAAATAATATTTGGGGTGGTCGACACTCAAATAAACATAACCAACTTATTATCAGAAATAATATCTGCAGTGGTCTACAATGAAATAACTATAACTAACTTATTATCAGAAATAATATCTGGGGTGGTCGACACTCAAATAAACATAACCAACTTATTATCAGAAATAATATCTGCAGTGGTCTACAATCAAATAACTATAACTAACTTATTATCAGAAATAATATCTGCAATGGTCTACAATCAGTAAATATAACCAACTTATTATCAGAAATAATATCTGCAGTGGTCTACAATCAAATAACCATAACTAACTTATTATCAAAAATAATATCTGGGGTGGTCGACACCCAAATAAACATAACCAACTTATTATCAGAAATAATATCTGCAATGGTCTACAATCAAATAACTATAACTAAGTTACTATAAGAAATAATATCTGGAGTGGTCCATACTTAAATATCCATAAATAACTTATTATCAGAAATAATATTTGTAATGATCTATCCTCAAATAACTATAACAAAAGTTATTATCAGAAATAATATCTGCAGTGGTCAACACTCAAATAAATATAACCAATTATCAGAAATAATATCTAGAATGGTCGATACTCAAATAACTATAAATAACTTATTATCAAAAATAATATCTGTAAAGGTCGACACTGAAATAAATATAACCAATTATAAGAAATAATATCTAGAATGGTCGACATTCAAATAACTATAAATCTGTTATTATCAAAAATAATATCTGGAGTGGTCCACACTTAAATAACTATAACTCTGTTATTATCAGAAATAATATCTGGAGTGGTCCACACTCAAATAACTACAATATAACCAACTTATTTTCAGAAATAGTATCTGCAATGGTCTAAAATCAAAGTCTCAGATATAGTACCTCTACTACAGTCTCAAAACACTGTACCAAAGTATATTCTCTATACTATAGTGTCAAATATAGTACCAATGCCCTTTCTACTTTAGTTTAGGTTACAGAGGCTGTCCCGAGAGAGAATATACATAGGTAGCAAGCTGGCCTCTTGTGATGCGACAAAGAGAAAAATTGTGATACCTCTCTACTTAAAGTTGTTGTTACGGTTTCTATTACTATAAATGGGTACCTTCGTCGACAAGCAGTGACTTGGAGCTACCATCCTTGTTGAAGATTTTAACAAATAGCTTCTTAACAGAGGCATCTTTCATCTTTTGTAAAGCTAATTTGATTTTTTCCGCTTTCGAGTTGGATACAGGGTCTCCCTAGAAAAAAACAAAAAAAAACAAGTTTTTATTTGAAACTGTCTGATTTACTCTTGGATTGATGCATTCACTATCTGTCACTCTACTGTCTTCTTCTATTATCACTATCTCTATCTTCTTTCCTCTCACACTGAGGTTCACTCTTTTCTGTCTAAATGTTTCTTCTTTGTCTCTAAGACAGGGGGTTTTCATGCAGGGACAAAATGGACTCCTAGAGGTCAATGGAATATTTCTAGGGCTCTCACAAGTAAAATATAATAAATTGGGGATCCATAAAGGAAAAAAAGTTTTATTATTATTATTATAAATTTAATTTTTACTGCAATTTTTGATTTAAAGACATTTAGAAGAGCTAGAATAAGAAATTCTGAAGTAAGGCTGCATTACGTAAAGGAATGAATGGCCTAGCCTGAGGTAATGTGGGAAACAGTTCCAGGCTAGTGTCTTAGAAGGAAAGGGGGTGTTTTCTTCTGGTAAAGTTGGTAGTCTGGTTTACTGGGAGCCCAGCACTATGTGCGTAAATACATTTCACCTCCTTACCAAAAAAAAAAAAAATAAAAAATAAAAAAATGTTTGGTCTAGCCTGAGGTAATGTGGGAAACAGTTCCAGGCTAGAGTCCTAGAAGAAAAGTTTTAGATTGGGTGTTTTAGTTGGTAGTCTGGTTTATCTGGGAGCCCAGCACAATGTGTGTAAATGCATTTCACTTCCTTACCAAAATAAATAAATAAATAAATAATGATTTTGATTTGACATGGAAAAACCTTAAGTACCAAAAAAAATTTGTTTGATTTGACATGGAAAAACCTGAAGTACAAAAAGAAAAAATTTTTTGATTTGACATGGAAAAACCTGAAGTACCAAAAAAAAAATTTTTTTTTATTCACATGGAAAAACCTGAAGTACAAAAAGAAAAAATTTTTTGATTTGACATGGAAAAACCTGAAGTACCAAAAAAAATTTTTTTTTTAATTTAACATGGAAAAATTTGAAGTGCCAAAAGAAATTTTATTTTATTTGACATGGAAAAACCTGAAGTACCAAAAAAAATTTTTTTTTTATTTGACATGGAAAAACCTGAAGTACAAAATGAATTTTTTTTTGATTTGACATGGAAAAACCTGAAGTACCAAAAAAAAAATTTTTTTGATTTGACATGGAAAAACCTGAAGTACAAAAAAAAAAATTTTTTTGATTTGACATGGAAAAACCTGAAGTACCAAAAAAAAATTTTTTTTTTTTATTTAACATGGAAAAATTTGAAGTGCCAAAAGAAAATTTTTTTTATTCACATGGAAAAACCTGATATGACAAAAAAAAATTGATTTGGCATGGAAAAACCTGAAGTACGCAAAAAAATTTTTTTTTTAATTTGACATGGAAAAAAACCTGAAGTACAAAAAGAAAAAATTTTTTGATTTGACATGGAAAAACCTGAAGTACCAAAAAAAAATTTTTTTTGATTTGACATGGAAAAACCTGAAGTACAAAAAGAAATTTTTTTTTATTTGACATGAAAAAACCTGAAGTACAAAAAAAAAATTTTTTTTTTTTGATTTGACATGGAAAAACCTGAAGTACCAAAAAAAAAATTTTTTTTTTGATTTAACATGGAAAAATTTGAAGTGCCAAAAGAAAATTTTTTTTTATTCACATGGAAAAACCTGATATGACAACAACAAAATTTTTTTTTGATTTGACATGGAAAAACCTGAAGTACCAAAAAAAATTTTTTTTTGATTTGACATGGAAAAACCTGAAGTACAAAGAGAAAATTTTTTTGATTTCACATGGAAAAACCTGATGTGACAAAAAAAAAATTGATTTGGCATGGAAAAACCTGAAGTACACAAAAAGAATATATTTTTTTTTATTTATTTTTTATTAGTTGTGTACTGCTAAATGTACCTTTTCAAGATGGACTACTATTAAATATACTCTTTAAAGATAGTGCATTGTTAAATGTGACCACTTAAGTTTAAAGTATACTACAGATCTTTTCTTCTCCCCATACAATACAGAATTCGCTTGCGCTCTCTCTCTCTCTCTCTCTCATAGACAAGCTGTATCTACTTTCGCCTTTTCACCTCATAATCCTCTCCCCGTACACATCATATAGAATCTCTATTAATACAAACACTTACATGATTTGACTGCGTGTCGTTCGTTGACCGGCCACTTGAAGCACTGCTGTCGCTCGACATAAGAGAAGCACAATCAGAAAATGCTGAGTCATTATCTGGAGAATGAGTTCTTCCTTTGCATTCTTTATCTGTTTCTAAAAAAAACAAAAATAAAAAATAAAAAATTGATAAGAAATAATCTGAAGTGGCATATACTAAACTAAAAGAGAAATGAATAATACAAACTACTTGACTGATTTTAAAAAGGTATTGGAAAATTTCATGAACAACTACACTTTGTATATGGTGCAGAAAATATAATATACAAAAATATAATATAATATAAAATCTCTTACTTTCATTTTCTCTACCTCTCACAATCCTCCCTCTCTCCCTCTCTCCCTTTCTCACGCCTCCCTCTCTTTCCCTCACTTTCTCAATCCTTCCCTTTCTACCCCCCACCATCTTTCTCTCTCTCACTCTCTCAATCCCTCCTTATCCTTCTCTCCCTCCCTCACTCTCATTCTCTCTCACATCTCCTGCAATCCCTCCCTCTTTTTCTCTGTCTCACTCTCTCTCCCTTCCTCCCTCTCATTCTCTCTCACATCTCTTCCAATCCCTCCCTATCTTTTTTCTCCCTCCCTCCCTCCCTCTCATTATCTCTCACATCTCATGCAATCCTTCCCTTCCCCCTCCTTTTTTCTCCCTCCCTCTCTCTCATTCCCTCTCACTCTCTCAATCCCTCCCTATCTTTTTTCTTTCTCCCTCCCTCCCTCTCATTCTCTTTCACATCTCATACAATTCTTTCCTCTCCTTTCTCCCTCTCACTCTCTCAATCCCTCCCTATCTTTTTTCTCCCTCCCTCCCTCCCTCTCATTATCTCTCACATCTCATGCAATCCTTCCCTTCCCCCTCCTTTTTTCTCCCTCCCTCTCTCTCATTCCCTCTCACTCTCTCAATCCCTCCCTATCTTTTTTCTTTCTCCCTCCCTCCCTCTCATTCTCTTTCACATCTCATACAATTCTTTCCTCTTCTTTCTCCCTCTCACTCTCTCAATCCCTCCCTATCTTTTTTCTTTCTCCCTCCCTCCCTCTCATTCTCTTTCACATTACATGCAATTCTTCCCTCTCCTTCTTTCTCCCTCCCTCCCTCTCACTCTCTCAATCCCTCCCTATCTTTTTTCTTTCTCCCTCCCTCCCTATCTTTTTTCTTTCCCCTCCCTCCCTCTCATTCTCTCTCACATCTCTTGCAATCCCTCCCTATCTTTTTTCTTTCTCCCTCCCTCCCTCTCACTCTCTCAATCCCTCCCTATCTTTTTTCTTTCTCCCTCCCTCCCTCTCATTATCCCTCACATCTCATGCAATCCTTCCCCTCCCTCTCTCTCTCTCTCTCTCTCTCTCTCTCTCTCTCTACTTCCCTATCATTTTTCTTTCTCCCTCCCTCCCTCTCATTTTCCCTCACATCTCTTGCAATCACTCCCTATCTTTTTTCTTTCTCCCTCCCTCCCTCTCATTCTCTCTCACATCTCTTGCAATCCCTCCCTATCTTTTTCCTTTCTCCCTCCCTCCCTCTCATTCTCTCTCACATCTCTTGCAATCCCTCCCTATCTTTTTTCTTTCTCTCTCCCTCCCTCTCATTCTCTCTCACATCTCTTCCAATCTCTCCCTATCTTTTTCTTTCTCCCTCCCTCCCTCTCTTTATCTCTCACAAACAAGGTCTATCTACTTTCCCATTTTTCATTGCAAAATCCCCCCCCCCCCCCCACTATTCAATGGAATCCCTAAACGTGTAAAAGTCTAAACCCCTAAAACTTTCTTTCTCATTATAACTAACTAAAAGACTCTAAAAAATGTAAATATCTGTCACTTTCAAAAGTTGCTTTATTTATTAAAACTATAATGGTGCCCTACAGATATTGGTTTTATTGAGCTTTATTGAATTGTTTGTTATGGATGGTTTAGTGAGGACTAGTACCAGGCTTTGAAGACTGGAGCGCTTCTTCAAACTGTGAGTCGAGGGCATTGAGTTCACCAAGAATGGCGTCCAGGTCAATGTCGTGGGAGTCTGAAACAGAAATGTCAAAGGGTGTTGTTAAGAAGAGAGGACATGATGGAGGATAGAGTGTGTGTGACAAAGATAGTAAATATATGCAGGCAAGGGAAGGAGGAGGGGAGAAGGCAGGGTCTGTGTAGGAGGAAGAGAGAGAGAGAGAGAGAGAGAGAGAGAGAGAGAGAGAGAGAGATATGATACTTTAGAATTTGTGAGATATAAGAGCTCTGAAAAAGGAGAAACAGAGGTACAGTTTTTGAGAGAGAGAGGGAGATAGATAGATAGATAGATAGATAGAGAGAGAGAGAGAGAGAGAGAGAGAGAGAGAGAGAGATTTGTGAGAGACATCGGCTCTGAAAGAGAGCGAGAGAAAGAAAGAAGGAGAGAGATAATACTTTAGAATTTGTGAGATATAAGAGCTCTGGAAAAGGAGATACAGAGGTACAGTTTTTGAGACAGGGAGGGAGAGAGAATACTTAGAATTTGTGAGAGAGAACGTCCCTGAAAGAGAGCGAGAGAGAGATGATACTATAGAATTTGTGAGATATAAGAGCTCTGAAAAAGGAGAAACAGAGATACAGTTTTTGAGAGAGAGAGGGAGAGAGATAGATAGATAGATAGATAGATAGATAGATAGATAGATAGATAGATAGAGAGAGAGAGAGAGAGAGAGAGAGAGGAGAGAGAGAGAGAGAGAGAGAGAATACTTAGAATTTGTGAGAGACATCGGCTCTGAAAGAGAGCGAGAGAGAGAAAGAGAGATGATACTTTAGAATTTGTGAGATACAAGAGCTCTGAAAAAGGAGATACAGAGGTACAGTTTTTGAGACAGAGAGGGAGAGAGAATACTTAGAATTTGTGAGAGAGAACATCCCTGAAAGAGAGCGAGAGAGAGATGATACTATAGAATTTGTGAGATATAAGAGCTCTGAAAAAGGAGAAACAGAGATACAGTTTTTGAGAGAGAGAGAGAGAGAGAGAGAGAGAGAGAGAGAGAGAGAGAGAGAGAGAGAATATTTAGAATTTGTGAGAGACATCGGCTCTGAAAGAGAGCGAGAGAGAGAAAGAGAGATGATACTTTAGAATTTGTGAGATACAAGAGCTCTGAAAAAGGAGATACAGAGGCACAGTTTTTGAGAGAGGGAGAGAGAGGGGGAGAGAGAGAGAATTTGTGAGTGATAACGGCTCTGAAAGAGAGCGAGAGAGAGAAATAGGGAGAGAGATAATACTTTAGAATTTGTGAGATATATGAGCTCTGAAAAAGGAGATACAGAGGCACAGTTTTTTAGAGAGGGAGAGAGAAAGAGATAGAAAGAGGGAGAGAGATAATACTTTAGAATTTGAGAGATATAAGAACTCTGAAAAAGGAAATACAGAGGCACAGTTTTTGAGAGAGAGAGAGAGAGAGAGAGAGAGAGAGAGAGAGAGAGAAGAGAGAGAGAAAGAGAGAGACAAAAGTACAAAGAGAAAGAATTCGTTAGAGATGTAAGGTATATGGAAAAAAAATAAAAAAAGAAAACAGAGGTACCGAGTGGAGTGGAAAGAATAAGCAGGGAGAGAAAGAAAGAGAGAAAGAAAGAAAGAGAGAGAGAGAGAGAGAGAGAGAGAGAGAGAGAGAGAGAGAGAGAGAGAGAGAGAGAGACAGAGGAGAGAGAGAGAGAGAGAGAGAGAGAGAGAGAGAGGAAAGCGCGGGTTATATTATTAGGGAGGAAAGAGTAACAAAGATAAAACAATGTTTGAGGCAACCAAACAAAGATACAAAACAAGAGAAATGTTTGATAGTTTAATGAAAGATGAAAGTTAGAATACGGATAGAGAAGCGTTTGCAAAATGAAAGACAAATGAGGTCGCCTATGGCTGACATACCTTCCATGTTGACCATTGAGAAGCGGTAAGAGTCTAGGGGACTGGGGGGAGGAGGGGGCTGCAGGTCCGAGCTGAGGGGTCGCATCGTCACATGGTTGGGGGGGCAGTTGGACACCTTGTCCAGTCCCTGAAACAGAAAAACAATCCACGTTAGATCAATCAACGATAGGGGGGTCAGGCTAGCTCAGTGGTTACGTCCTCCCCTCTGAACTGATAGGACCTGGGTTCAATCCTCACCTGGCCCTCGATTTATTCACGCGGGAGGTGAATAAATCTGAGCACGTCCTCCCTCGGAGAAGGATGTTAAACCCGTTTTGATCTTCGCGTTCCTCTGCATTTAGTGCCATAACCGCTTAGTCAAGCCAGGCCGCCTTCTTGACAAGTTACCCTTTAGCCACCCCCATTGAAAGCATGGAGGTGCCCTCGGGCACCTCAAACAACGCAATCCTAAGCATGAATTCTGACAGTTACACCGCAAAACGGTACCTAGGCCAAGAGTAATAGACAAACTAAAGCCCAGGTAACATGCGGAGATAATTACTGATAAGGTACTCAGAATTCCCTTACCAGTTGCACTTTAACTAGAGAACACATATAACGAAGACATATAAATACACAATCAAGACTAACTCAACTTATCGCTACGCCTCAAGGTACTAAAATATTCCCTCGAGGTTGAAACTAAACTAACTTATAACTAAGAATCACTCAATACTAAAAGACTAAAAACTAATATTATATAATGTCCGACAAGGTACTCGATATTCCCTTATCGGTAGCTTGAACTAAAGGACACAGGACATATAAATAAACATACAGAACGAACACAGAGGACGTTAATAAGGATCTGATCTATTAATAAGAATTATTAAGAATTATTATTGAATCGTCTCTAATTAAATTTAATAGATCAAATATTATAAACATTAGTAACGGTCTCTTCAAACTTGATACTTTCGTCACGAGGGCAATAGCCTCTTCAAAGAGGGTTGACAGCTAGCGGATAGTTTTTTACTTTTTCTTACTGTACTCCTTTGTTTCCCCAAACATCCCTTTCTGGACATTAGTCCTTTCCTGTGCTTTCACCCTTTTAAAATACAATACCACTCTTCCCTCCCACTCTTCTCAACCCCTCACCAGATGTTTTCTGCATCTAGTGTTTCAGTTGGGTTTTTGACTCTGACGAAGACCGCTTGTTACGGTTGAAAGATCTTAGTCTTGTTTTCCCATTTCTTATTGTGGTTTGATCATTGTATATATATATATATATATATATATATATATAGTAAACGTCAGTATGAATGAGCCTGGTGAAGATGACTTGTTTTATTTGAAATGTCTTAGTATAGTTTATGATTTCCTTACTGTAGTTTAAATATTGTATGCATCTATATATAAACAGGGTGACAAGGCCAGTTAAAATGACTTTTCCAATCCTTATAAGCTCAGAAGGCACTTTACCGTTTCCTACCTGAAGCTAGTCTCTAGAGGTAATGACCTGACCCATAGGCAGGCCTACTTCATAATAAACAGATTAGGATAGAAGGTATTTTTGCTTTCTGTCAAACCATTTACTATCCTTTCTCATAAACCTTACACACAAACTAAAATACATGTTTGCTTTTCTCAAACACATACATTTCATACTATTTTTCTTTATCATCCAAGTTTTGGTTAAGCTTCAAACAATGCAACACCTTTAAGCTGATATTTCGTCATTATTTTAAGACATCTTTAGGGCTACATCAATAGAGAATTTTTAATTAATGTAACATGAAAAATTGTACAAATCACAGTTTTCGATTTTGTAATTACGGTATACTTCTTCGATTTTAACTCATACTGTGTCCAGTTTGGATCATTTTGCCGTTTTCATGTATATATATATATATATATTTTCTATGAGTTGTCCGGGGAAAGGAATATGATTTGTTGCGATGTTGACCAATGGGAGTAGAGTTACAGGTCCATGCGTAAGGTCCCAGTTGCCCGTTGCTCAGCAAAAAGCCTCAGTAGTGAAAAAACTTCACTTCCATTGGTCAACATTGCAACGAATATATATTTGTTATCTATTCGGGATTCGGTCAAATTTTCTAGGTTCAAAAATCAAACTCTCATTGCCTTGAAATTTATTCTTATTAGAAAACTTGACCGAATCCCGATTAGATAACACACCTATTCTATCAAATGGTCGATATATTATTGAATCTGTTATACATATATATCAATGATCAAATCACAATAAGAAATGGGAAAACAAGACTTAAGATCTTTCAACCGTAACAAGCGGTCTTCGTCAGAGTCAAAAACCCAACTGAACACTAGATGCAGAAAACATCTGGTGAGGAGTTGAGAAGAGTGGGAGGGAAGAGTGGTATTTTAAAAGGGTGAAATCACAGGAAAGGACTAATGTCCAGAAAGGGATGTTCGGGGAAACAAAGGAGTACAGTAAGAAAAAGTAAAAAATTATCCGCTAGCTGTCAACCCTCTTTGAAGAGGCTATTGACCTCGTGACGAAAGTATCAAGTTTGAAGAGACCGTTACTAATGTTTATAATATTTGAACTATTAAATTTAATTAGAGACGATTCAATAATATTTCTTAGCAACATTTTTTTTTCATAGGTAATAAATTTAGCTCCTGAAACTTGATATATATATATATATAACTAAACTTTATCGGGACTGTGTCAGTTCTTCAGGTTCAAATTAAACTCTCATTGGCAACATTTCGATCTTTATTTAAAAACTTTTTCATTGGCAGAAGTATAAATTTTGAAACAGAAAAACTAAGTTTTACATTACAAATTATTTTACAAAGAAAAACATTCTGTGGATTTCAACAACAACTGTAGTTTGAATAAACACGTGACAGTGTTCACGTCACGTGTCCATACAAGTGTCACGTCTTCATTCAAACGACAGTTGTTTAAATCCACAGACTATTTTTCTTTGTAAAATAATTTGTAATATAATACTTAGTTTTTCTTTTTCAAAATTTATACTTCTGCCTATGAAAAAAGTTTTAAATAAAGACCGAAATGTTGCCAATGAGATTTTAATTTGAACCTGAAGAACTGACGAAGTCCCAATAAACTTTAGTTTTGTTTCTACTTCACGGTCGATACTTTTAACAATTTATAGATATATATATAAATATATATATCACTTGGGTTTTTGACTCTGACGAAGACCGCTTATTACGATTGAAAGATGTTAGTCTTGTTTTCCCATTTCTTATTGTGGTTTGATCATTGATTGTTATTTCACGTGTTTATGTGAAACCTTTATATATATATATATATATATATCACTGATTAAACCATATTATGAATGGGAAAACAAAACTAAAATCTTTCAACCGTAACAAGCGGGCATCGTCAAAAACAGTTGGGTTTTTGAGTCGGTGTCCAGTCTAATGTTAGACAACAGGAGTCGTTGTCCAGTCTAGTATATAGATCACACGAGTCAGTGTCCAGTCTAATGTATAGACCACAGGGTTCGGTGTCCAGTCTAGTTTATAGATCACACGAGTCGGAGTCCAGTCTAATGTATAGACCACAGGAGTCGGTGTCCAGTCTAGTTTATAGACCACAGGAGTCGGTGTCCAGTCTAGTTTATAGATCACACGAGTCGGAGTCCAGTCTAATGTTAGACAACAGGAGTCGTTGTCCAGTCTAGTTTATAGATCACACGAGTCGGAGTCCGTCTAATTTATAGACCACAGGAGTCGGTGTCCAGTCTAATTTATAGACCACAGGAGTCGGTGTCCAGTCTAATTTATAGACCACAGGAGTCGGTGTCCAGTCTAATTTATAGACCACAGGAGTAGGTGTCCAGTCTAATTTATAGACCACAGGAGTCGGTGTGCAGTATAATTATAGACCACAGGAGTCGGTGTGAAGTCAAATTTATAGACAACAGGACTCGGTGTCCAGTCTAATTTATAGACCACCAGGAGTCGGGTGTGCAGTCTAATTTATAGACCACAGGAGTCGGTGTGCAGTCTAATTTAAGACCACAGGAGTCGGTGTGCAGTCTAATTTATAGATCACACGAGTCGGAGTCCAGTCTAGTAATAGACCAAAGGAATCAGTGTCCAGTCTAGTTTATAGATCACACGAGTCGGAGTCCAGTCTAATGTATAGACCACAGGAGTCGGTGTCCAGTCTAATTTATAGATCACACGAGCGGAGTCCAGTCTAGTAATAGACCACAGGAATCAGTGTCCAGTCTAATTTATAGATCACACGAGTCGGAGTCCAGTCTAATTTTATAGACCACAGGAATCAGTGTCCAGTCTAATTTATAGATCACACGGAGTCGGGAGTCCAGTCTAATTTAATAGACCACAGGAATCAGGTCCAGTCTAATTTATAGACCACAGGAGTCGGTGCCCAGTCTAATTTATAGACCACAGGAGTCGGTGCCCAGTCTAATTTATAGACCACAGGAATCAGTGTCCCAGTCTAATTTATAGACCACAGGAGTCGGTGCCCAGTCTAATTTATAGACCACAGATCCAGTGTCCAGTCTAATTTATAGACCACAGGAGTCGGAGTCCAGTCTAGTTATAGACGACAGGAATCAGTGTCCAGTCTAATTTATAGACCACAGGAGTCGGAGTCCAGTCTAATTTATAGACCACAGGAATCAGTGTCCAGTCTAATTTATAGACCACAGGAGTCGGTGTCCAGTCTAATTTATAGACCACAGGAGTCGGAGTGCAGTCTAATTTATAGACCTGTTTTGATACTAAAACGTGTACCCAGCTTTCCAGCCATACCACGGAGTAATTTATAGACCACAGGAATCAGTGTCCAGTCAAATTTATAGATCACACGAGTCGGAGTCCAGTCTAATTTATAGACCCACAGGAATCAGTGTCCAGTCTAATATATAGACCACAGGAGTCGGTACCCAGTCTAATTTATGACCACAGGAGTCGTGCCCAGTCTAATTTATAGACCACATGAATCAGTGTCCAGTCTAATTTATAGACCACTGGAGTCGGAGTCCAGTCTAGTTATAGACCACAGGAATCAGTGTCCAGTCTAATTTATAGATCACATGAGTCGGTGTCCAGTCTAATTCATAGACAACAGGGAGAGTCGGTGTGCAGTCTAATTTATAGACCACAGGAGTCGGTGTCCAGTCTAATTTATAGACCACAGGAGTCAGTGTGCAGTCTAATTTATAGACCACAGGAGTCGGAGTCCAGTCTAATTTATAGACCACAGGAGTCGGAGTCCAGTCTAATTTATAGACCACAGGAATCAGTGTCCAGTCTAATTTATAGACCACAGGAGTCGGTGTCCAGTCTAATTTATAGACCACAGGAATCAGTGTCCAGTCTAATTTATAGATCACCATAAGATAGACTCAAAGCCTGTGGAGTCGGAGTCCAGTCTAATTTATGGACTACACGAATAGAAATCGAGTTTAATAAAGCTGTTGTTATACTTGAAACATACAACGTTAGTCGAGAACAGCAGCATACTACACGAGTATATGGACTACACGAGTAGGAGTTGTTTCTAATTTATGGACTACACGAGTCAGAGTCGAGTCTAAGTTATGGACTACACGAGTCAGAGTCGAGTCTAATTTATGGACTACACGAGTCAGAGTCGAGTCTAATTTATGGACTACACGAGTCAGAGTCGAGTCTAATTTATGGACTACACGAGTCAGAGTCGAGCCTAAGTTATGGACTACACGTCCGACTCTTCAAATAAATTAATAAGAAACACAGGCATCTAAAAATGCTATGTTCCTATGACTCAAATGGTTTTGGGTCAAATTTCCACAAAAATAAACTTGACGCTGAATGCATATGCCAATATATTTGTATCTATCCACACTATATGTATCTGAACATTATGGTTACAAAGATATGACGTACACAAACACTTTTTAACAAACAGAGGCGAGGGAACGCATGAGTTTTCTTTTTTATTTCAACTATAAATTTGTTATTTTACTAGGCCATGCCACAATAATGTAAATGGAAATATTATTATATAAGGTCATATTAAAAACAGTATGAGTTTCTTAATATATGTTTTGCCAATAAAAACGGTAAAAAAAAAAAAAAAAGTGAAGATATAGGCATAAAGTTATTTTGGACTTTAAAATTAGCCTGATGTTTCACAGAATGGAATTCCCCAAATGAAATAGAATTCCAATCTAAAAAATATTTCATTTTTAAAATTCTAAAACACAACTATCGCAAATCTTTCCAACAAAGCCTTTCTCTAACAACACCTACATTAAACATGTCGTAATATAGCCACTCAACACAATATCCACAGATATTCTGCCAATTTTTACAACTGAAAAAAGTACGAAAGCAAGTTCTTGATAGGTACTGTCCTTGAGTCAGAGTGCTGCTTTATCAGTGATAACTTATCAGTCACGAGGCAAGTGCAGCCCAGGACATCGAAACCGAACGGGCAGAAACTCGCTGGCACTATGTCACAGTGCACTCACTTGTATACAGTGAGAATGCAGAAAATATTCTGTATAAGTGAAAATTTAAGTTTGTCTGTGTGTCTCTTTCTCTGTGTGTTGCTCTTCTTCGTTTTTTAGCAGATATATATATATACATATATATATATATATATTATATTGTTATTGAGGGCTAGGTCAAATAAAAGAAAATAAACTCCTTCCTAGGCCGACGTTTCGATGTATTTGTACATCATCTTCAGGGCTAAAATTAGTGTAAGAACTATAATACATTTACCAAAACAATCTACAACTCACATAGAGAACAAACACAAAATTTTTGAGACCAACAGATACATACAAAAGGTTATTTTATAATCAGAGTTGTTGAGTACACATCTATTTCAAAGTATCAGACAAAAGGAAATTAGCTTTACCTTGAAAATTTGAATAACAATTCAAAAATTTGAACTTGTTATGATGTTTCTAAAGTAGAAATGACAAATGTCCATTGTTTATTGTTTTTTTTTTTGTTAGTTTATAGCCCTGAGGATGTCTTAAAATAAAGACAAAACGTTGGCAAAAAGGTGATTCCGTATATTAACCCTGAACAAAGTCCAAGAAGAAGAAAAAGTGTTTGTTAGTAATTTGTGGTCAAGAAAACAGTACCATATATATATATATATATATAATATATATAATATATATATATAGTATATATATATTTGTGTACAAAGGCAGCAGGTCTTCCCTTAAGCAAATGTTATTAAAATAAGACAGCAGCTTCTGCATTGACCAGTTTCTTGTTGACACTCTCTACTTTTCGTATCACTTTGCGGTGAGACTCTGGTAGCTTCCAAAGAAGGTTAGCAAAAGACATTAACACACATAATAGACATAGGTCAACACGAAAAACTAAATCTTAATCACTGTATTAATCACTAATAAAAATGCGTACAAGCTTTCGGCTCTCATTGGCCATCTTCAGGTATAAACTAAAACTCTTTGTCATGGCCGACAATCAAGAGCAAATTAAACTGCTTAGAGTCCAGCTTGAATGTGAGTCCGGGCTAAAAACTCACCATAGACAGTAGCGTGAATGGCCAGTTGCCATTCCTGGACGTCTTGGTGAAGCAAGACAATCCAAGATTTAGGACGGACGTATATAGGAAACCCTCAAATCTTGGGTTTTGTCTTAATGGCAATAGTGAGTGTCCTAATAGGTATAAAAAGGCCACTATTAATGCCTACATAAAAAGGGCCTTTCACATTGCAGCAGTTGGGACCTCATACATCAAGAGTTAGAACGTTCAACCCAGGTGCGCGGTTAATAATGGTTTTTCGAACCAGGAGGTCGCCAACTAAATTAAAACATTTTGTAATAAATGGTATGCTAGTAACGAGACAGCCCCGCCTACAGGAGAGACTATCCACCTGTTTTACAAAGGATACTTTAGTACGGAGCATAGACAAGAGGAACGCGCAATACAAAACTGGTAAATAACAATATTCAGACTACCAATGAGCAGGACAAGATAAGGCTAACTACATATTATAGAAGTAAAAAGACATCGGACCTACTACTCTACAATAGACCGAGAACTGAGACCCCGGAGCTACAACGTAGTCACCTTGTGTATGAGTACAAATGCAGTATAGGGGACAGTGCAAACCCTCCATCTCATACATAGGGATGACTAATACGAAGCTTTACGGCGTCTAACTGTCCACCTGAGCCCGGGGGCCCCTAAAAACCATACGGAGGACGCTCACCGAGAAAAACTGACGAGGCAGGCCCTGATTGAGGCACTTCCATTCTGCAAGCGTGCCACGAGCCTGGCAGGTTACATATACTGGAGGCTCTATATATTAAGGAATGTACCCTAGTCTAAATGTCCAGAGCAATGATTTCAACTCTGTGCCTAGCTTTAAAAATTTTGACAATACTTTCAAGCTTGTAAGGGAGACGGGGAGGTGAATGAACCACAGGTAGTTTTGGCCGACCCTGTCGCCATGCATACCTCCCCTTCCCCTCACTCCCACCTTAGATTCACTTCCTATAGTACAGTAATGTTTTAGACATTGTTTAAATATTTATATTTATTCTAACTATAGTGCATTAGACTTTATTAATTTTAGTTTATACCTGAAGATGGCCAATGAGAGCCGAAAGCTTGTACGCATTTTTATTTAGTGATTAATACAGTGATTAAGATTTAGTTTTTCGTGTTTGACCTATGTTATTATGTGGTTAATGTCTTTTGCTAACCTTCTTTGGAAGCTACCAGAGTCTCACCGCAAAGTGATACGAAAAGTAGAGAGTGTCAACAAGAAACTGGTCAATGCAGAAGCTGCTGCTTATTTTAATAATATTATATATATATATGGAGAGAATAGACCTCTCCAACGGTCTATTATGTACTTTAGAAAAGTTTTTACATACCTTTCTAAGTTGCCAATACTCGTAAATATAATCAAATACTACTTTCCTCCAATCGGAAGGGATGAGCTGATTAAGATGACTTTTGTTACGCACAGAAACACCAAAGGCTAATTTCACATCACTCCGGCACAAATAAATATGTTTTTTTAGCAACAAAGAGTGAAAATTATCAAAAGGGCCTTCACAAATATTTAGCAAACATTTAGGAATAAGAGATTTAGGTATTACCTTTTCACTTAAACAATTATTTAAAAATTTTTTAATTTTAGTTTTAATTTATGGGCCTTTGTCAAGCTAGACAAACAATTTTTCACTACAGGGAGGAAGAAAGGAAAAAGATGACAGAAATAGGAGTAGGTATCGCACATGGTATTCATCGATAAAAAGATTTCACATAAACACTTGAAATAACAATCAATGATCAAACCACAATAAGAAATGGGAAAACAAGACTAAGATCATTCAACCGTAACAAGCGGTCTTCGTCAGAGTCAAAAACCCAACTGAGTTTGAGTGCTTCGGTTCGAACGCCAAGGCAGTGGTTATCAGCCTTTGGAGCGATTCACATCTATTCTTGACGACGAGGACATCGAAATATAGTAGTGAGTTCAGTGATTTCCTTTCTATGTGTTCTTTTGAAAATTCTAGTTTATATATATATATAACTGGTCTCTGGACCAGTGCGCTTGGTTTCCCTCTCTTATCTCTCCTGAAGACGGTTCAAACCGAAAATTAGAGACTGTAAGTGTGTTCTTTTGATTTCTCTATGTTTCTTTGTCTATATTGAACTATATTTGTCCGTTTTGGATGGTATTTCCAACGAAAAAGTATATATATATATATATATAATATATACAACTGTCGTCCCTCCGTCAACTCACTTCTTCTCCTGAGGACGACCGCCATTACGGTCGAAATTTTGAAAAGTGAGTCTTTGTTGTGTTTCTGTTTATGTGTCACTGCTTATTTTAATTGTTATTTGTCCTGCCGGACCGTTTTTCGTTTATCATGGTATATATATATATACGAGTATATATTTGAAGAGTAACTTTACTCTGAGATTATTTGTCATTTACCTATATGAGAATATCATAAGAAAAGAGAATAGAATAAGACTAGATTATGGTGTTTTCTTTGAAGATGTTTTAAAAGAGATTGAGACTATACTAAACTGCTTGCAGACAGACAGTGTTGTCGATTTTAAAGAGTTAATGCTAAAATGGCTGCCTTACACTGTTGCTTCTTCTAAGAAGGTAATCTTCCACTTGTCCCTAATCTATCCCCCTCTTGACACTCACGACTGGCAGGCTAGCTAGCTAGTGAGAGAGAGAGGTCAACAGCCGACTCATGCAATCTACTTCTCATCATCACAAAACAAATAACGAGCTCATTTAAAAACAACAACAAAAAAAATGAAAAACAAATATGTTTCTCTGTGGTTCTCACAAGATCACGACTATAGATAGCAGAATACACCCTTCATGAAACAACCAATCAAAATGCAGGGTCATTCATACCAGTGTTTACAATATATATATATTTATTAAAAACTAGAATTTAAAAAAGAACACATAGAAAGGAAACCACTGAACTCACTACTATATTTTCGATGTCCTCGTCTTCAGGAAAAGAGTGCATCGCTCCACAAGGCTGATAACGACTGACTTGGCGTTCGAACTGAAGCCACTCAAACAGTGTAGCCAACTTTCGGAGGAAAGGTAGACAGGGAAGATAAAGAAATAAAAGCCAAATAAAATTAAAAAATGAAAACATTTAACAAAAATAAAATTAAAAGTTGATAACAACATTAAAAAAAAAAATCAACGATTGAGGTTAAGCCCAGGAGCCGATCTACCGCCCAGAAGACTAATAAGTGCTTCTTCTGAAGCTCTCAGAGTAACTTTCGGAATTAGTCTGATCAATCTGCCTCAGGACCTGTACACGGAAACAGTCATTAAAACTGAGTCCGTGAGAACTGGCATGAGTAGCAACGGGAAGGTCACTGCGTTTGCCAACGGATGACCTGTGACTATTCATACGCAAGCTTAGCTTGGTGGAAGCCAAACCCACATAAAAAGAATCACACTGGGTGCAATCCAAACGGTAAACGCAGTTACCAGAGGTACAAGAGGTCTTGTGAGAGATAGTGGTAGGTGCGTTTACTATGGACAGAGGTAAAGGAATATATATATATATATATATATATATATTATTTTATATATATATATACTATTGTAGGGTAAAAATCTAATGAAATGGTCTCCACATATAAAAATTTTAATGATTATAACAAAACGCGTTTCGAAAACGTAGTGTTCTTCCTCAGGCATTAACTAAAAAAATACAATGACACCAGAGAGTTATCTATATTACAAAGTAAATAAGTACAAAAATTATACTCTGGTGTCATTGTATTTTTTAGTTAATGCCTGAGGAAGAGCACTACGTGTTCGAAAAAAGTTTACTTTTTCGACTAATGTCGAAATATCGTTGTGAGTCTATTTTGTGCGTGTTTTTATTTGTTTTTCTCTTTCCTGTGTGAACTATATATATTGAATATGACGAGCCAATCCCTGTTGCGTATCTTTTTGGACTTTTCTTATTGGTTGTGGATGTTTTTTCGTTAGACGCCTTTCTCCTTCGCACAAAATGATACGCAACAGGGATTGGCTCGTCATATTCAATATCTATCTACTCTGGCATTAAAGCATATATATATATATATATATATATATAACTTATAAAACTAGATTATTATTTTCTTTTAATATGTATTGCATTGATGTTTTAAGACTACTAGCAGTTGCTCTATGATTGTACAGTCACTTGTGTTTTCCCGTCACAGTTCTGCTTAAGAAAGAGAAAAAAAAAGTATAATAATGGAAAAAAATAGGTCATATGACTGTAGGGAATTTCAGTTTGTTTGTAACATTAAAACAACACTGCTGTGGGTTAACATGCAAGCTGCACGTGTCCATACGCCCCTCTCCCATACAAGTAAGACCAGCTGTCAGTCTGTTCTCTTATTGTGACTAATTGAACATCCTTAACAATGTTCTTTAATCTGTCAGCCCAGTCCACGAGTCTTCCTGTGTCATTAACCAACCGCCATTGATACCAACTTCACAGCACAAAAAATAACATCAAATATATATATATATATATATATATTAGTATATTTTGGTAGCACGTCCTTCAGATATGCATGCTTTGCTGAACACGACAGAGTAGTTCCTGTCTATAAGCTTCTTCTCAAGAACTTCGACTTGCTAAAAACAGCTTTTTCGTTGTTAGAACAACGGTTGAGATGGTCAGCGATTGTTTTAACACGAGAACCATCTCAACCGTTGTTCTAACAATATTAATATTAGTTAATACAAGCTAATATTAACTGTGTTAATCCGAGGATCAGTTGAAACTCATCATATATATTACAAAGGAAAAAATACAGCGAACCTGGTAATCAAGAATAAATTGCAACCCAAAGCTAAACTCCAACAGACCAATGTAGTTTATTAGTTATACTGCACCCTAGGAAACTGTGAGTTTCTAAAAACAAACTACATTGGTTTAACAACAACAACCTTATCGAGAAGACTCACAATGCACCTGGCAGGAGGAGCTCCGAAAGAACACACAAAAAAAAGTCCATGACTTGGAATTAAGCCGACAAATGTTAACCAACAATAGCGAAATTTCAACAGAGAAAATGATGTTGGTCGTCTACAAATAATAGAGGCACTCCAGATAAGAGAAAAGAAACCTAAATAAATGGCCAACTTACATGTTTTACAAGAATTTTGAAGCTACATGTAGAGGTGTCAGCGAGCAGGAATGCAGAAGATAATTGAAATTAGGCCTAGCCTTAGGGACAAATATCTAGTTTTAACTGTTTCAATTAAGTCAGCATAGCCTTATTGTAACCTCCCTTATTAATGTAACCATTATGCATGTCGCTGTGTTATTGTTTTTCATATAGTTTTTAATCCTAGATTTATATAGAGTGTTAAATTTCTAGCCTTAATAAATTAAGTTTTAAGATACCCTGAAGATGGTCTACGGAGGCTGAAACGTTTGGTGTGAATTATTAAAAAAGTGTAGATTGTGAACAATGAGCTTTCAAGACAAACATTTGACAGTGTTATTTCATATCCGGAAAACAACAAAATACTTCTAAGTAAAATTAGAAAAGTTAATGAGAAAAGAGATTAGAACAAAGGTTCAAAAAGTGTTTAATGAAATATGTTTGAATGAAAATCTGCTCCCCAATTATACAAATATATATATATATATATATCAGTGGCGATTTCTCAGGGAATGCAACACATGCATTGCATGCATAGAATTCATCTTTAAAGAAAACCAAAATGTTCGAGACTCGAAATATTTAAAGGAACCTTTTTTTTTATTCCACTACACGCTAAAGGAACCATTTTCTATGATTGCGCTAAGCTTCCCAATGCAGGGGTTTACTCTTATCATTTCTGGTTAATGAAAATGGTCTTAATTGCCAAGAGAAACAAGAACGAAGTTTGCATACACTGCAACTCAGGCTTGCTGAGCTCCTCAAATACATACTGGAAAAGTGATTTGCACACAGGTCTTCGGAAATTTTTAAACTCATGAATTTGGTTATGACTATTTGGTTGATTGGTTATTCCCATAACAACAGCAAGTGTTGAGAGATCGTTTTCTGCCCTCAAAAGAATTAAAAGTTATTTACGAAGCTCCCAAAAGTGAAGAGCGATTGTCTAATTTATCCCTAATTTCACTTGAAAGACATTTACTTAAAGATCTCATGGCAGATAGAGAGAAGCTTTATGGTTTTTGTTATCGAAGAATTTTGCAAGAATTTTTATTCAAATGATGAATTGTGTATCTCTTTCTTTAATAAAAACATTTTTTGCCTATTTTTAGTGTATTGGTTAATAAAAGTATAATGTTAAAAGTATTTCCAAATAAAACCTGATTCAAATCCCATAAAATGTTTTTAATACATCATTATCCTTTTGTGCAACATGAAAAGACTGAAAATGAGAATTAGAAGGGTATTTCTCTGTATTTTTATTCTTTGAAAATTGCATGCCTAAAGAAAAAATGTCAGGAGTCGCCACTGATATATATATATATAGACAGTTCAATGTAGCAAAGAAAACATAGAGAAATCAAAAACACACACTTACAGTCTCTGATTTTCGGTTTGAACCGGCTTCAGGAGAGAAAGAAAGGGAAACCCTACGCACTGGTTCAGAGAGGGTTGGAGACGGCTATAAACATCCATATGTTCTTCTTATATCTCATAGAAACCCAAATTTATATCCCAATTTTATAAACATCTATAAAGTATCGACCGTGAAATAGAAACAAAACTAAAGTTTATCGGGACTCGGTTTTAAATAAAGACCGAAACGTTGGCAATGAGAGTTTAATTTGAACCTGAAGAACTGACCGAGTCCGATAAACTATAGTTGTGTTTCTATTCCACGGTCGATACATAACTTTTGTCTTCCATGGCAAGATGGATTTGTGTCATAAAATGCTTTAATAAATCTATATATTGCACTCGAGCAAAACTTAATATCAGTTACAATTACATTATCTTTGTGAATTTTAGTAATTTCCATGATATTGAAATGTGACGCATCGTCATGTTTGTTGACAAATATCCAATTGTTTCGCTATCTAGTCTCGTAGTTCATATTTATTATTTTCAAAAATTAGAAGTTCCCAACTATAAAAATTTAAATTATATTGAATAGCTGGCTTTGACTTTGATTTGAGTATGTAAAGACGTTTCGAACATTGCATGTTCTTCTTCAGGTTACAGCTAACAAAATATATGCATATATGAGCCTTAGGACATCAGGGTGACTTAATTAAAATTGAATACAATATGTGACTGTTGAATATCAGATACTATTGAGTAATAACATGGGAATAATATTAAAATGGCTTAATTAATCCTTAACTTTAAAAATTGGTGTGTATGATGTATGATTTTTGGACAATCCCGATTAGAGAACACACACATATATATATATATATTTATATATATATATTATATAATAAATTCAAAACGAAGGAAACACACGAAAGACACAGACATAACTCACATCTCGATATTTCGACTATCGTCGTCATCAGGAGGTGTGAAGAGCGAAGAGTCCTGCAGGAAGACAGGGCGGTACATCGAAATATCGATGTGAGTTATGTCTGTGTCTTTTCAGTGTGTTTCCTTCGTTTTGAATTTATTTTATTTTAAAAAAGTCCGCTGGACCGTTTCTTTTAATTGTGTATATATATATATAATATATATATATATATTATATATATATATAATAAATTCAAAACGAAGGAAAACACACAGAAAGACACAGACATAACTCACATCGATATTTCAACCATCGTCGTCATCGGGAGGTGGGAAGAGCAGGGCGGTGACTCACCGCCAGTGAATTATTCCTTCGTTTATTTTATTTTATTTAAACAAGTCCGCTGGACCGTTTCTTTTAATTGTATATATAGTTCAATATAGACAAAGAAACATAGAGATATCAAAAGAACACACTTACAGTCTCTAATTTTTGGTTTGAACCGTCTTCAGGAGAGATAAGAGAGGAGAGGGAAACCAAGCGCACTGGTTCAGAGACGGTTGGAGACCCTGGGTCCCTGGGTTTTGTGGTCAAGTGAAAAAAATTTCACTTGGGTCTCCAACCGTCCCTGAACCAGTGCGCTTGGTTTCCCTCTCTTATGTCTCCTGAAGACGGTTCAAACCAAAAATTAGAGACTGTAAGTGTGTTCTTTTGATTTCTCTATGTTTCTTTGCTATATTGAACTATATTTGTCCGTTTTGGATCGAATTTCCAACGATAAGTGTATATATATATATATATATATATTATATATAATATATAAAGATTTCACATAAACACGTGAAACAACAATCAATGATCAAACCAGAATAAGAAATGGGAAAGATCTTAGTCTTGGTTTCCCATTTCTTATTGTGGTTTGATCATATATATATATATATATGAAAAGTGATTTTATTAAATACTAAGAAGCCATAAAATTCCCAGTATAATAATTCTATAAAGGACAAAAAAATGTAAAAGATAATTCAAAATTGAAATCTTTGGTTTGAAGATTTAATAAATTTAATGATCGTACATCCTTAATTAAAAATTATTTTATAATTATAAAATTATAATTATAATTATAATTTATTATAAATTATAAATTTTTTATGTGGAGACATAATATTTTCCTCAATAGGTCAATAATTTTTATATTATCTTGAAAAATATAAAAAAAAAACTTTGGCAATGACAAGCCAACTTGAACTTCATTTCCATTAATATAAAGGCATGGAATAGAAATGATATTGGCTTGAGATCAAAACTGAAGCAATGAGTGTTGGTTAATCCAGGTCAGGCTAACTCAATGGCCGGCTAGTCAGCTGTTCTTGGTATTCCGATGACGTCATTACACTTCAACTCTTAAGCGGAGCATGAGTTGATGAGTCATCATATTTATTCCATGCTTCCAGTGACTTCTTCGCAAAACAGCCATTTTCATTTCTCTATAATCTTCAAATTTTGGGGGAAAAAAAAAAATCTGAAGTGGCCTACACTCAACTTTACTATAAGTAAACTTAATATCAATGGGGGCCAGGCTAGCTCAGTTGTTACGTGCTCACCTCTGAACTGATAGGACCGGGGTTCAATCCTCACCTGGCCCTCGATTTATTCTCACGCAGGAGGTGAATAAATCTAAGCGCGTTGACCCTCGGAGAAGGACGTTAAACCATTGGTCTCGAGCTTGTACGATGTCAGGTACTCGTTAAAAATCCTTACTCTAAATACATTTGAGTTAGGCAAAATTTAGGACTCCCACTGTAGAATCAATCTTCATTGTGTGGTATCACAAAGGGCCAATGCTTGGCCTACGTGTGTTTCCTTGTGGGACTGCCACTGCAACCTAACCTAACCTACTCCGGTATGAGGTGCTCTCTTGGATCGGATAAAACTACCACCAACAGAGCTTCACGGGTTTACCCCCTGTATCATACTAAGGAGAAGGAAGTCCGGAGCCCATCCTCCGAAGTTAGGCGCCTGAATTTTGCCTAACTCAAGAACATATTTAGAGTAGGGATATTTTAAATAGTATCTAGGGGCCAGGCTAGCTCAGTGGTTACGTGCTCGCCTCTGAACTGATAGGACCGGAGTTCGATCCTCACCTGGCCCTCAATTTATTCATGCGGGAGGTGAATAAATCTGAGCGCGTTGTCCCTCGGAGAAGGACGTTAAACCGTCGGTCCCGAGCCTGTACGATGTCAGGTACTCGTTAAAGATCACTACTCTAAATACATTTGAGTTAGGCAAAATTTAGGACTCCTACTGTAGAATCAATCTTGATTGTGTGGTATCACAAAGGGCCAATGCTCGGCCTAGGAGTGTTCCCTTGTGGAACTGCCACTGCAACATAACCTAACCTACTCCGGTATGAGGTCCTCTGTTGAAGCGGATAAAAATACCATTGACAGAGCTTAAGGGTTTTCCCCTGTACGATACTAAGGGGAAGGAAGTCCGGAAACCATCCTCCGAAGTTAGGCGCCTGAATTTTGCCTAACTCAAGAACATATTTAGAGTAGGGATATTATAAAATAGTATCTGGCATCGTACAGGCTCGGGGCCGACGTTTATCGTCCTCTCCAAGGGACGACTTACTCAGATTTATTCACTTCTCGTGAGAATAAATGCAGTGCCAGAGTGGGTATTGAACCCCCGACCTATCAATCCAGAGGCCAGCACGTTAACGACAGAGCTAACCTGGCCAAAAACACTCATACTTATAAGGCCTTCACCTGTTACAGCTGTTATGGGCAGTTATTATTATAACAGTGATAATAAAAGAAACCTTACTTTAAACCTTCCAACAATCAGTTTTAATATCAAACAATTTTGTAGCGTAAAAAGCTAATGAAATGGTCTCCACATATAACAATTTAATGGTATAAACAACGCGTTTCGAACACGTAGTGTTCTTTCTCAGGCATTAACAAAAAGGTTAATTCCACCCTTAGTTAATGCCTGAGGAAGAACACCATATGTTCGAAACGCGTTGTTTATACTATTAAATTTTTATATATGGAGACCATTAGCTTTTTACCCTACAATGAGTAAATACCACATAATAACTGATTGCACTATGTTAGAATCAAGCAATTTTGTTATATCCGTGAAGGACAAATTCTTGGTTGAAAGCTAGGAAAATGTTTTCATAAAAATAATAAAAAAAATGGATAGATAAAATGGCAATATATTTTAGGGAAATTATTTTTTTAAACATAAAACTATGATAGTTATAGGTTCATTTAGATCAGGGATGTAAAATACGCTAACGTCCAAGGATTATTGATAAATCGGCTGGCATTAAACAAAATTGAGGATAGGTAGAACACAAAGTAAATAAACACACTTACAAACTGAGTTTGTACTTTGTGTGCTACCTATCTTCAATTTTGAACTGTTATATAAAGTTTTTAGTATTTGAAAGAAGTCTGAACGTGTTTTACATTCCCCTTATATTAATAGTAACCACACAATATAATACTTTCATTCGTATGTATATATACGAATAAAATGTGTAACGATTAAAAACAATTACAAAGGCAATATTTAGAAACAGATCACCCTGTAAATAAGTGACATTTTAAATCTAAATTACCCGTAACGAGCGAAAAGAAAAAAAAAAAAGCTCCTATAATTGCCAGTTATAGAAGGAAGGTTACACAAGAAACCAGTCTCCGTGGAAAGATATATTTCAGAATGAAGGCTATAAGTGTTGCGAAACTACTGATAATTGACAAGGGGGAGGTTACAGTGGCGTCAGGTTACCATTCTTCCGCTATTATTACGTATGTTAACAGTAAGAGATCACAACAAATACTACAGTGTCTTTATGCTTAGAGCTTTTGATGGAAAAATTACTTCTGTTCTTATTTGTTATATTGTATTAATTGTAAACAATTTAGTATTATACAACAACCTACTATTATACACTGGTACATAATGTACTAGAATATAAACTCTGCATATATAATATATATATTTGGGGAAACAGTCCTTCATTTATACATGTGAGATTAAATTTTCTGCCCACTAGAAAAGTTCAAAAATCACCCAGTAGATGGTCGAAGAAGACCGATGCGTCGGTAAAAATAAAAAAAATGGACAACAAAACATCTGGTAGTGGTGAGTTATTACACCTAGTTCCTAAGAAATGAAAGTAAGACTTCGAGATTTGGAAAAGAAATCCAAAAACTATTAAGACAAAGTGGGCAGAAAATTTAATCTCCATTAAATAATATATATATATATATAAATACGAATGTTTTCCTTATCTCGACCACATATATTTAACAAACCTCGTCCAGTCTAGTTTATAGATCACAGGTTCGGTTGTCCAGTCTAATGTATAGACCACAGGAGTCGGTGTCAGTCTAGTTTATAGACCACACGAGTCGGAGTCCAGTCTAATGTATAGACCACAGGAGTCGGTTGTCCAGTCTAGTTTATAGATCACACGAGTCGGAGTCCAGTCTAATGTATAGACCACAGGAGTCGGTGTCCAGTCTAGTTTATAGATCACACGAGTCGGAGTCAGTCTAATGTATAGACCACAGGAGTCGGTGTCCAGTCTAGTTTATAGATCACACGAGTCGGAGTCCAGTCTAATGTATAGACCACAGGAGTCGGTGTCCAGTCTAGTTTATAGATCACACGAGTCGGAGTCCAGTCTAATGTATAGACCACAGGAGTCGGTGTCCAGTCTAGTTTATAGACCACAGGAGTCGGAGTCCAGTCTAGTTTATAGATCACACGAGTCGGAGTCCAGTCTAATGTATAGACCACAGGAGTCGGTGTCCAGTCTAATGTTAGACAACAGGAGTCGTTGTCCAGTCTAGTATATAGATCACACGAGTCAGTGTCCAGTCTAATGTATAGACCACAGGGTTCGGTGTCCAGTCTAGTTTATAGATCACACGAGTCGGAGTCCAGTCTAATGTATAGACCACAGGAGTCGGTGTCCAGTCTAGTTTATAGACCACAGGAGTCGGTGTCCAGTCTAGTTTATAGATCACACGAGTCGGAGTCCAGTCTAATGTTAGACAACAGGAGTCGTTGTCCAGTCTAGTTTATAGATCACACGAGTCGGAGTCCGTCTAATGTATAGACCACAGGAGTCGGTGTCCAGTCTAGTTTATAGACCACAGGAGTCGGTGTCCAGTCTAATTTATAGACCACAGGAGTCGGTGTGCAGTCTAATTTATAGACCACAGGAGTAGGTGTCCAGTCTAATTTATAGACCACAGGAGTCGGTGTGCAGTATAATTATAGACCACAGGAGTCGGTGTGAAGTCAAATTTATAGACAACAGGACTCGGTGTCCAGTCTAATTTATAGACCACCAGGAGTCGGGTGTGCAGTCTAATTTATAGACCACAGGAGTCGGTGTGCAGTCTAATTTAAGACCACAGGAGTCGGTGTGCAGTCTAATTTATAGATCACACGAGTCGGAGTCCAGTCTAGTAATAGACCAAAGGAATCAGTGTCCAGTCTAGTTTATAGATCACACGAGTCGGAGTCCAGTCTAATGTATAGACCACAGGAGTCGGTGTCCAGTCTAATTTATAGATCACACGAGCGGAGTCCAGTCTAGTAATAGACCACAGGAATCAGTGTCCAGTCTAATTTATAGATCACACGAGTCGGAGTCCAGTCTAATTTTATAGACCACAGGAATCAGTGTCCAGTCTAATTTATAGATCACACGGAGTCGGGAGTCCAGTCTAATTTAATAGACCACAGGAATCAGGTCCAGTCTAATTTATAGACCACAGGAGTCGGTGCCCAGTCTAATTTATAGACCACAGGAGTCGGTGCCCAGTCTAATTTATAGACCACAGGAATCAGTGTCCCAGTCTAATTTATAGACCACAGGAGTCGGTGCCCAGTCTAATTTATAGACCACAGATCCAGTGTCCAGTCTAATTTATAGACCACAGGAGTCGGAGTCCAGTCTAGTTATAGACGACAGGAATCAGTGTCCAGTCTAATTTATAGACCACAGGAGTCGGAGTCCAGTCTAATTTATAGACCACAGGAATCAGTGTCCAGTCTAATTTATAGACCACAGGAGTCGGTGTCCAGTCTAATTTATAGACCACAGGAGTCGGAGTGCAGTCTAATTTATAGACCTGTTTTGATACTAAAACGTGTACCCAGCTTTCCAGCCATACCACGGAGTAATTTATAGACCACAGGAATCAGTGTCCAGTCAAATTTATAGATCACACGAGTCGGAGTCCAGTCTAATTTATAGACCCACAGGAATCAGTGTCCAGTCTAATATATAGACCACAGGAGTCGGTACCCAGTCTAATTTATGACCACAGGAGTCGTGCCCAGTCTAATTTATAGACCACATGAATCAGTGTCCAGTCTAATTTATAGACCACTGGAGTCGGAGTCCAGTCTAGTTATAGACCACAGGAATCAGTGTCCAGTCTAATTTATAGATCACATGAGTCGGTGTCCAGTCTAATTCATAGACAACAGGGAGAGTCGGTGTCCAGTCTAATTTATAGACCACAGGAGTAGGTGTCCAGTCTAATTTATAGACCACAGGAGTCAGTGTCCAGTCTAATTTATAGACCACAGGAGTCGGTGTCCAGTCTAATTTATAGACCACAGGAGTCGGTGTCCAGTCTAATTTATAGACCACAGGAGTCAGTGTCCAGTCTAATTTATAGACCACAGGAGTCGGTGTCCAGTCTAATTTATAGACCACAGGAGTCAGTGTCCAGTCTAATTTATAGATCACCATAAGATAGACTCAAAGCCTGTGGAGTCGGAGTCCAGTCTAATTTATGGACTACACGAATAGAAATCGAGTTTAATAAAGCTGTTGTTATACTTGAAACATACAACGTTAGTCGAGAACAGCAGCATACTACACGAGTATATGGACTACACGAGTAGGAGTTGTTTCTAATTTATGGACTACACGAGTCAGAGTCGAGTCTAAGTTATGGACTACACGAGTCAGAGTCGAGTCTAATTTATGGACTACACGAGTCAGAGTCGAGTCTAATTTATGGACTACACGAGTCAGAGTCGAGTCTAATTTATGGACTACACGAGTCAGAGTCGAGCCTAAGTTATGGACTACACGTCCGACTCTTCAAATAAATTAATAAGAAACACAGGCATCTAAAAATGCTATGTTCCTATGACTCAAATGGTTTTGGGTCAAATTTCCACAAAAATAAACTTGACGCTGAATGCATATGCCAATATATTTGTATCTATCCACACTATATGTATCTGAACATTATGGTTACAAAGATATGACGTACACAAACACTTTTTAACAAACAGAGGCGAGGGAACGCATGAGTTTTCTTTTTTATTTCAACTATAAATTTGTTATTTTACTAGGCCATGCCACAATAATGTAAATGGAAATATTATTATATAAGTTCATATTAAAAACAGTATGAGTTTCTTAATATATGTTTTGCCAATAAAAACGGTAAAAAAAACAAAAAGTTGAAGATATAGGCATAAAGTTATTTTGGACTTTAAAATTAGCCTGATGTTTCACAGAACGGAATTCCCCAAATGAAATAGAATTCCAATCTAAAAAATATTTCATTTTTAAAATTCTAAAACACACTGCTAAATTTAGATTAGTAAGCATTAAATATGAAGTTTACATTCGGAGTCAACTTGCTAATATGTAGGAATTTTGTTGAGTAATTAAACGAAATCCTATTCTTTAATCTTTGTGAACTGGAAGTCCTCAAATGAAATAGAATTCTAAAACACAACTGCTATATCTCGATTAGTAAGCATTAAATATTAAGTTTACATTCGGAGTCTACTTGCTAATATATATGAATTTATTGAGTAATTAAACAAAATCCCATTCTTTAATCCTTGTGAACTGGAATTCCTCAAATGAAATAGAATAAAACACAACTGCTAAATTTAGATTAGTAAGCATTAAATATGAAGTTTACATTCGGAGTCAACTTGCTAATATGTAGGAATTTGTTGAGTAATTAAACAAAATCCTATTCTTTAATCCATATGAACTGGAATTCCTCAAATGAAAAAACAATTCTAAAACACAACTGCTAAATCTAGAATAGTTACTAGTTTAGTATAATTACTAAATATATCTTTTTAAGGAAGAATTAAATGAAACCTCCTTGTTTAAATCTTAGAATAATAGGTTCCTCAAATAACATGGAACTGTTAAAAATAAATAGTATATTTTTGTTTTTTTATGTAGCAAATAATTTTATTGGTAAATTATATTAGAAGTGTTGACAAGTATATAAATTAAACAGATAAAATACAACAATACATAACGAAACAGCTTTAAAATTGTTAGAAAACTTGTTTTCAAGAATAATTTTTAACCTTTCATGTTTGTCTAGTGAAAATAATTTAATTAAAAATATGTTTGTTAACAAATCAAACAAAAAGATTGGTTAAACTAATTTTTAAACAAGTTAAAAGCAAAATGAATACTTTGCAAAAAAGACTTCAGATAATTTGCTAATCAAAAAGGTAAACATTGACACATAATACTTGTGCAATTGCTAAAAGATTACGGCATTTAAAACGGAAATGCTTGACTTGAAGTTACACGTTTAATATGTTTCTTGTAGATAAAAATTAAATTTTAAAATCAATTTTCATTAAAAGAAAAAAAAACTTACTTTTAAATTAGCTAAAAAACATAATACTGTGGTAAGTAAAACCAACATTGAGGTTGCAAAGTGAAGGTTTCCAATTTAAACAAAATTTAGCACAAATCCAATAAATACCATAATGTAATCTTTTAATTTTTCTCAAAAGTTTGAATATTTATGTTGTATAGTTATCAAATAAATGTTACAATAAGATTAACACGAATTTTATTGTAAACGTGAGGTTATAAGTTGACCCGTTTGTGTAACCTTGTGGTTAAAACTAAATCTGATATTATAAAACGGAATAATTATATTCAAAATGGGATACTTTAATTTTAAATTATAAATGATAGAATATAAACAATGGAATAGAAACTAATATAAATAAATTTACACTAGGTTATAATAATAAAACACAAACTCATTAGGCAAAAAGAAAATAGAAGTATATCTATTAAATATGAAATTGTGATTTCATTAGAAACTATTTATTTGTAAAACAAAAAACCATGGGTTCAAGTTAAAATAATTTACCTCATTTGGTTATCCTGTATGAGATTCTATTCAATTCACAACACTTGAAAAACGAGAATTCGTTTTTTAATATTATAAAACATTAAAAGAAATTTGAAATTTTGGATATGTTATATTTAGAAAGAAAATTTAGAAAAAAAAAAAAAGAAACAAACCCCGCAAAGAACAAGTTACGCTAAAAGTTAATGCAAGACTGAGAGAGGCATGCTGTTAATTCAGTGAGTCATCCCCCACTCCCTTGCTCTGTGTATAGTCAGGAGCTTAAAACTATAGACCTTTTGCCTGTTCACAAGAAGGGGATTTTATTTAGACAAGACTGTCAGGACCGGAAATATTTCCTGCTACACGACTAACGTCAAAATCATCATGGTACATCATGTACCAATAACAGACATCACATTTAAATGTTTATCATTATTTGTTTAAATTGTTATTAAATATTAAGTATTTTTTTTTCTCTACCATTGACTATACAGAACAACTTGAGCTATCTACCATACATCCGGTAATACCAACCGACATTCTTAGTAATTCTAAAAAATGTTTTCTTTTTTAAAAAACAAAATCATTCTCACAGAAATCACAATATTTCTGTATTATTGTGATTCTAAAACACATATACTCTAGAATCAGAGAATATATTTCGTGATAATGGAAAGAATTTTTCTATAATGATTTTTTTAGAATATATATAAATATATCAATGATCAAACCATAATAAGAAATGGGAAAACAAGACTAATATTAATATTTATTTATATATATATATATATATATATATAAATATATAACAATAAATAAATATAAATATATATATATTTATATATATATATATATATATATATATTATATATATATATATATATAAAAAGCTTTCACATAAACAAGTGAAATAACAATCAATGATCAAACCAATATAAGAAATGGGAAAACAAGACTAAGATCTTTAAACCGTAACAAGCGGTCTTAGTCAGAGTCAAAAACCCAACTGAGTTTTATATATAAATATATATACGAATGTCTTCCTTAGATAGACCAAACCTCCATAAAAAAGAAAATAGTATTATAATATATATATTAATATTTATTTATATATATATAAATAAATAAATATATAAATATAAATAAATATAAATATATATATTTATATAATATATATATATATATTAATATTTATTTATATATATAAATAAATAAATATATAAAAATAAATATATAAAATATATATATTTATATATTTATAAAAAGCTTTCACATAAACACGTGAAATAACAATCAATGATCAAACCACAATAAGAAATGGGAAAACAAGACTAAGATCTTTAAACCGTAACAAGCTGTCTTCGTCAGTGTCAAAAACCCAACTGAGTTTTATATATAAATATATATACGAATGTCTTCCTTAGATAGACTAAACCTCCATAAAAAAGAAAAATAGTGTTAATATATATATATATATATATATATATTAATATTTATTTAAATATATATAAATAAATAAATAATAATATATATATATATATTATATTATATATATTTATATTTATATATAATATATATATATATATATATATATTTTATAAAAAGCTTTCACATAAACACGTGAAATAACAATCAATGATCAAACCACAATAAGAAATGGGAAAACAAGACTAAGATCTTTAAACCGTAACAAGCGGTCTTAGTCAGAGTCAAAAACCCAACTGAGTTTTATATATAAATATATATACGAATTACTTCCTTAGATAGACCAAACCTCCATAAAAAAAAAAGTATCATCCATGGAATAGACACAAAATTAAAGTTCAACAGGACTCGGTCAGTTCTTCAGGATCAAATTAATCTCTCATTGCCAACGTTTCGGTTTTTATTTAAAACTCTTCAAAACAGTTCAGTGTTATGTGTTCATTCAAACTACAGTTGTTGTTGAAATCCACAGATAACTTCTCTTTTTAGAATAATTTGTAATGTAATAGTTAGTTTTTCTGTTACTATTAATAAAATTTATAATTCTGCCATTGAAAAAGGTTTTAAATAAAAACCGAAACGTTGGCAATGAGAGTTTAATTTGAACCTGAAGAACTGACCGAGTATCGATAAAGTTTAGTTATGTATAAATATTATTTATAAATATAAATATATATATATATATATATATAACTATAAATTTAATACATAAGCATAATATATATTAACAGTTAGAATTTTGACTCTGACGAAGACCACTTGTTACGGTTGAAATATCTTAGTATTGTTTCCCCATTTCTTATTGTGGGTTGATCATTGATTGTTATTTCACATGTTTATGAAATCTTATATATATATATATATATATATATAATTGGATATATCAATAAATAAAATGACCATAATACTACTCAAAATTACAACAAACGATTATGACTTTGCTGTCTCTTCTCATTGCTGGATCACCTTGAAAGTGAATAATCAACCAACTATAAACATGCCCTATATAGGGAAAGAAAATTATCAGAATAATGACCTTGATTTGTTATCAACAGTGTCAGTGTGAAATGATGCTAAAGCTAATACCAAATAAGGAACGGAAAAAGGCGTGGGAGGGGGTTAGTGATAAAGCAAAACTACTTAGAACTTTATCATTATGTTATCACTTAGAGATGGTCTGGCCTGCAATTCTTCCTTCCTACTGTGATAGTGTACGTAAACCTCAATATACGAGTATATATATATATATATATATATTTGTGTACAAAGGCAGCAGGTCTTCCCTTAAGTATATGTTATTAAAATAAGCAGCAGCTTCTGCATTGACCAGTTTCTTGTTAACACTCTCTAGTTTTCGTATCACTTTGCGGTGAGACTCTGGTAGCTTCCAAAGAAGGTTAGCAAAAGACATTAACACACACAATAAACATAGGTCAAACACGAAAAACTAAATTTTAATCACTCTTTTAATCATTAAATTAACAAACTAAATAATAATACGTAAAAAATCACTAAAAAATAATTCAGTGATTAAAACAGAGATTAAAATTTAGTTTTTCATGTTTGACCTATGTTTATTGTGTGTGTTAATGTCTTTTGCTAACCTTCTTTGGAAGCTACCAGAGTCTCACCGCAAAGTGATACGAAAACTAGAGAGTGTCAACAAGAAACTGGTCAATGCAGAAGCTGCTGCTTATTTTAATAATATATATATATATATATATATATATATATATCAATGATCAAACCACAATAAGTGATGCTGTTTGATCATTGATTGTTATTTCACGTCTTTATGGGGGGGGGGGGGGGGCCGGCCCCCCTCGCTCTTAAATACAAGATTTGCGTATTTTGTTTTTCATGTATGCAGTTTCACAAACAAAAAATTTTTTTTTTACTAAAATTAATTATTTTTAAAATGAGGATGTAGTAGGAGGGACGATTTTTTTACTATAATTATTTTTTTTTAAAAATGAGGGTTTAAAGGGGGGGGGGGGGGTCAATAATTTTTTTTCCTTTATATACGAAGGTACTTTTAGTGGTGGAGGTTTCAAAAATAAAATAAAAATAATAGATAATTTTTTACTAAAACATTTTTTTTTAAAAATGAGGGGGTCAGGGGTGGTCAATAAAATTTTCACTTTATATACGAAGGTACTTTTAGTGGTGGTGGTTTCAAAAATAAAATAAAAATAATAGATAACTTTTTTACTGACATATTTTTTTTTTTAAAAATGAGGGGGTAAGGGGTGGTCAATAAATTTTTCCTTTTATAAATAAAGATAGTTTGATGGTGGTGGTTTCAAAAACAAAAAATAAACAAAAGATGATTTTTTTCCTAAAAAATTTTTTTTAGAAATAAGGGGGTAGAGGGTGGGGGGGGGGGTCTAATATTTTTTCCGTGTATATATATATAAAGTTTGTTTTGGTGGTGGTGGTTTCAAAAACAAAATAAAAATAAAACATGAGTTTTTTAATAAATTTTTTTTTTTTAAAAATGAGTTGGTACGAGGGGGTCAATAATTTTTTTCCTATATTTATATGAAGTTAGTTTTGTTGGTGGTGGTTTCAAAAACAAAATAAAAATAAAACATGAGTTTTTTAATAAAAAATTTTTTTTTTTTAAAAATTGAGTTGGTACGAGGGGGTCAATAATTTTTTCCCTATATTTATATGAAGTTAGTTTTGTTGGTGGTGGTTTCAAAAACAAAATAAAAATAAAACATGAGTTTTTTAATAATTTTTTTTTTTTTTTTTAAATGAGTTGGTACGAGGGGGCAATAATTTTTTCCCTATATTTATATGAAGTTAGTTTTGGTGGTGGTGGTTTCAAAAACAAAATAAAAATAAAACATGAGTTTTTTAATAAAAATTTTTTTTTTTAAAAAATGAGTTGGTACGAGGGGGTCAATATTTTTTTCCCTATATTTATATGAAGTTAGTTTTGGTGGTGGTGGTTTAAAAAACAAATTAAAATAAAACATGAGTTTTTTTCACTAAAATTAACTATTTTTTTAATTTTTTTTAAAAAAAAATTAAAGGTTGTTAATTTTTTTTTACCCATTTGGGTATTATAGTATAAAAGGTTCGCTTACTGTTTGTCTGTAGCCAGTTAAATGCAATGACGACCTCTTCTGTCTGGGGCAAACGATAACAAATGAATTAGGCCGACTGTACACAGTAGCTCTAATACTTCCACTCCGAATATAAACATCGTCGAGTTTGGAATATTTTTTACGAAATCTTCCCGAACATAGCATGACGATAGATGAAGACAGACTGTTCCCAATTTCAGCCTCCCTACTCTTTTTGGTTTCAATGCGGGTTATGCATAGAGAGAGAGGAGAGGAGGGGGGGGGGTGGGGGAGGGGGAGAGAAGAAGGCAGGTGTTTGCGCTCAATCAGGGCTCTTGGTCCTCTTCAGAGGTCTACCTGGTTGAAAACACCTGCCCTGTCTGCAGCAGGCACGCTTCGGAAGAAATAAAACCAAAAACAACAAATCTCAAAATCCCTCCTCCACTGAATGCCCCCACATCGAACATTCAATTACAGTTATCAAAAAAACAAAACATCCTATTTATTATGTTCATATTTAAATATTACGTTTCATATTTGCCCCCCCCCCCAAAAAAAAACAAAGAAAGGTCCTTGACAATCCATTAACTTTCAAAATTTAACAGAAAGTCCTCAAAATATTTATTTTCAAAATCCCCCTCCCCCCCCCCTTCCACAAAATGCCCCAAATCGAAAATTCAATTATAGTTATCAAAAAAACAAAACATCCTATTTATTACGTTCATCTCGTGGAGTATGAATGATTTGACCCCCCCCCCAATCAACGAAAGGTTGTTGATAATCCATTAACCTTCAAATATAACAGAAAGTCCTCAAAATATTTATTTTCATAGAATTACAATCAAGGATCTACAATTAGTCAAATTTAAACAATTAAATATTTCATCGAATTTATAACAGATGCATTTTAAATGTTTTTTGTAATAGATTTTTTAAATATAATTTGTTATAGTTAGAAGCAATCAAATAGATGGTAATTATGTAACAAATTAATATTGCCAGATTAGTGTTACCCTTGGTACTTGTGATTAGTGGCGTACCAAGAGGGCATACGTGCCCCCTGTGGCACATACCAGGGGGTGGCATTTTCAAAGTGTAAAAATAAAAAAATACGAAAAATTATAAAAAGCTAACAAAAAAATCTGAAATTTTATACCAAAATGAATTTTTAAGAATGTAATTTTGTTTATGTTTTTTTTATGTATAATACTGTTTTTAAAAGGATTTTTGAATTGTAATATTCGCAAATTAAAAATAAATGTATTTAAAAATTTTCAAAATTATTTTTAAAGAGGCTTGAAAGTATATTGTATTGTATTTGTTTGCTTAGAAAGTTAATTGAATTTAAAAAAAATTTTTATTTGAATTACACGTTTTTTTGTTTTGAAAAATCTTTGTTTTTTTTTATAAGGACTATATACGTATACCAGTACTGTAATTAGATGAAAGTCTGTGACTAATAACAACAGTTAAAACTTAGATCATTTTAATTCTATAAAAATAAATATTTCGAGGGTTTTATAGAATTTTGAAGGTTAATGGATTATCAATGGCCAGTCGGGGGTGGGAGGGGGGAGGCGCAAATATTATGACCCCTACGGGTGGCAAAAATGGTTCGTACTCTACGGGATGAACACAATAAATAAGAATAATTCGTGCAAGACCAATCGTTCACAACCTCCTCTGTTCACGACAGTAACTATATATATATATACTTCAAAAATAGAAAGAAACACGAACCAAAAGTAATTTATAGAACTTCCTTTTAATATTTCGAGACTGCCCTAAGGAAGAGGAGTGGAACGGTGAGAAATCAAAAGCCAACTCAAAAGGTATATATATATAAACTATATTGACACAAAGAACACTCAGAAATGAAACAGAAACTCACCACTATATTTCGATGTCCTCGTCATCAGGAAGATAGAAACGAGTCACTCCGCAGGCAGACAACAACTCAGACTGAGTTTTCTGCATCTAGTGTTTCAGTTGGGTTTTTGACTCTAACGAACACCGCTTGTTATGGTTGAAAGATCTTAGTCTTGTTTTCCCATTTCTTATTGTGGTTTGATCATTGATTGTTATTTCATGTGTTTATGTGAAATCTTTATATATATATATAACACTATTTTTCTTTTTTATCGAGGTTTGGTCTAGCTTCAATAATACAACACCTTGAAGCCGACGTTTCGTCTATATTTGTAGACATCTTCAAGGCTATATCAATACCGAATTTAATTACAATAACATGTAACGTAATTATATTATATTATTTAATTAAAATACATAATAAATAATTTAATATAGTTATGGTTCATGTTATTGTAATTAAATCCTGTATTCATGTAGCCCTGAAGTTGTCTACAAATATAGACGAAACGTCGGCTATAGGTGTTCAATTATTGAAGCTAGACCAAACCTCGATAAAAAAGAAAAATAGTGTTAAATATATGTGGTTGAGATAAGGAAAACATTCTTATATATATATAAAGATTTCACATAAACACGTGAAATAACAATCAATGATCAAGCAACAATAAGAAATGGGAAAGCAAGACTAAGATCTTTGAACCGTAACAAGCGGTCTTCGTCAGCCTCTCATCTCTCATTCTCATTCTCCACCTCCTTCTCACTCTTTCCCCTCCCCCTCTTCCATTCTCTCTCTTATATTATTTAATAAGGTCTTATATTATATTATATAATTTATATTATTACTTATATTATTTATATTATTATACTTTTGTCTACCTCTACCTCACACTCTCTCTCTCCCTCCCTCCCATCCTCCCTCTCATTCTTTCTCATTCTCTACTTCCCTCTCTCTCTTTCCCCTGCCCCTCTTCCATTCTCTCTCTTATACTCACTTTTGTCTACCTCTACTTCCCACTCTCTCTCTCCTCCCTCTCCCACTCTCAATCCTCCCTCTCTCATCTCTCTCCCTCCCTCCCACCCTCCCTCTCCTTCTTTCTCATTCTCTACCTCCCTCTCTCACTCTCTCTCCTCCCTCTCCCACTCTCTCTCTTCTCCCTCTCCCACTCTCTCTCTCTCCTCTCTCTCCCCTCCCTCTCTCCCACTCTCTCTCTCCTCCCTCTCCCACTCGCTCTCTCTCCCTCTCCCAATCTCTCTCCTCCCTCTCCCACTCTCTCTCTCTCCCTCTCCCAATCTCTCTCCTCCCTCTCCCACTCTCTCACACTCCCTCTCCCAATCTCTCTCCTCCCTCTCCCATTCTCCTTCTCCTCCCTCTCTCACACTCTCTCTCTCCTCCCTCTCTCCCACTCTCTCTCTCCCTCCCTCCCACCCTCCTTCTCCTTCTTTCTCATTCTCTACGTCCCTCTCCCACTCTCTCTCCTCCCTCTCTCACTCTCTCTCCTCCCTCTCCCACTCTCTCTCTCCTTCCCTCCCATCCTACCTCTCCTTCTTTCTCATTCTCTACCTCCCTCTCTCCCACTCTCTCTCTCCTCCCTCTCTCACTCTCTCTCTCCTCCCTCTCCCACTCTCTCTCTCCTCCCTCTCCCACCCTCTCTCTCCTCCCTCTCCCGCTCTCTCTCTCCTCCCTCTCCCACCCTCTCTCTCCTCCCTCTCCCACTCTCTCTCCTCCCTCTTCACCGTTTTCTCTCATATTCTCACTTTCTCTAACCCTACCTCTCTCACTCACTCTATCTATCTCTCTTTCTTTACTATCCTCCGTGTGAGAGCAAGTGAGTTAACAAGATTATATCTGCCTCCCTGTATGAGTAAGGACTCATACTGGTGTCTCCCTGGCCTTGTTTAGCTATCAGTCACTTTCTGAAGTGCCTTTAGGGCCAATATAAAGGGCATGTAGGGCCAGCCAACCGTCGGCCTCTTTCTATAACTCAAGTCAATTCTTTCTAAAAAGGGCTAAGTCAATAAATCATTGAATGACTTGTCAAATTGAAACAGACTTATAAAAGGTCAAGAGAGGTAAATGGGTGGGGTGAGATGGGGGTTAGAAGGGAGTGACTCAAGAGCTTTTCCTCAAACCCAAGAAGAGGTTTGGCAACACAGGAGGTCTGTGTGTTCCTTACATACTGCCTACCTGCCAATACAGACCCTGAAACCCCAACCACTTTCTGCCAACCCTCCTTCATGCAACAACACCATCGTCCTCCTACATATTCATTTACATTCACTCTCTTATATATAATCTAGGAGGTCTCAGAGCTTATTTTTCTTCATTCTGATTCTTCCTACGACATTTTGTCTCATATACATATCTTAGGTGTTGCTGGTCTGAATACGGTGTCTGAGTATAATAATCTGGGCGGTGACTGAGTGTCGGCTTGGCGAGTAGCTGGTGGTTGGTCACCTAGTAGCTGCAGTGTGCGTGAAACCCCCGTGTGTTGACGATTAATTAATGGGTTGTGCTTCATGATTTTCATGGCTTCATATATTTGCAGTCTGGCTGGATCATAAATTTTCTTTAAAATGATGATGTTTTGAACAAGGTCCTGGCGGGTGAGTTTTCTTCCATGTTCCTCGGAGGTGTGTCTAGCGATGGCTCCTGCTTGCAAGTGCATTGTCAGTCGTCGTGAGAGTGTGGTCGATGTCATACCGATATATTTTGAATTGTCTAGGAGCTCACAATCTCCGATATTGCAGTTATATTCGTATATGACATTGGCCTTTTGCATCTCCGGGATGACTGCATCAGGGCTATTTTTCATTATCAGGTTAGCGGTAGTTCTACTTTTATAATAAACTAGCAAACGTACCCGTCTTTGACGGAATCAAAAATTCTATTATACTTGGTATTCAAAAATATGAATTATAGTATTATACTAATACTATAATAAGAAATTATAGAATAGTAGAAAATACCATTATTAGTACAGTGTTAAACAAATGCCTCTGTATACACCACATTAGCTGTCTGTCCTTTAGGTTCACGGAAGAACAAACAGTTGGAACCTCTGACTCTTGAGCAAGTAAACTATAGTTGACCACGTGAGAAAAACTTTGTCTCGCTAACTTGAATTCCTGCGTTAGATAAACTAACTAATTCCCTTTGCGACTTAGTTAACGTCATTGCGAAATAGACACTGACAGGACTTTGCAATCATTTCAACGGAAACAGACAGTGGCTCGGAATCAATGGTATGTGTGGTACACACAGACTCCCCAATACGACATCCAGTCATTATGTCCATCTCTATGACATATCTGTGTAGAGCACGAACTCAGAGTCGTGTCCCGTTGCACAGTTTTGAGGCACTCATGTTTCGTAACATGAAATTTGTACTGCTACTAAATTGCAACATGATTGGTGCTCCTACTTTAAGTTTTTACTCATGAGCAGGCAGTCCAGGAGAAATAAATTCAGAGTCAAGAAATTCAATTAGATAATGAACTGCTTCTTCATCACTAATGCAATCTCTTTACTGACTTGTAAGTTCTTTCCTCGGTATGATATAGCGTAAGAACTTGTTTGTTGATTTTCCCTGCCTGTTCATATTAAGAGCTGAGAATTGCTCGTTTAGAAAATTATTTATTCGTAATAGATAGTACATCCTCAACTCTGAAAAACACCTTTTCAAAGATGTCAAATACGCAATATATTCATATGCTCCAATGAAATTAAAATCATCAACAATACCTACTTGCCACACCTGTGTATTTTCAAAACAAACTTGTCTGTGAAGTTAGGAAAATACCTTAAAGCCCTATAACTTCGTTTCTGTACTGAATTATGATCTATTTAGAGCCCGTATTTTAAGTTAGGCATACACAAATCCGGTGTCAAAGTTTCAGCTCACCATGTCTTATGGTGGCTGAGTTTACTTGTGACAAACGTTTTTGCTTAAACGTCCATAACTCCTTTCTACGTTGAATTCCAATCAATTCAGAGCCTAGATTTTAAGTTAACCTACTCAAATCTACTGTAAAAGTTTCAGCTTTATATGTCTTATGGTAGCTGAGTTTACTTGTGACAAATTTTGCGGACACAAACAGACAAACCGACAAACAGACAAACCGGACAAACCGACAGAAATTTTTCTAAGGTGGATTCGGTTTTCTCCAATGTATGAAACGTAAAGAAAACTTGAAATGAGTCAGTTCTAAGCAATGTACAGACAAAATCATTATTTTATTTATAAAGATATGAACTTGAAGACGTTCATTTTCGTTATTACATTTAACATTCCTGCGGATAATTTGTTTCAACACTCTCTTGTCTTCTTTATACGCCTCTGTGTATTGATTCTTATAGTACACCTTATGGACTGTGCTACTTCGGTCGATTGTTTGATTAGCATTGTTGGACCGGGTTTTGAGGTAGGCGTTAACTACTTTATCAAAAGAGGTGTTGCTATAGCCGTTATTGATAAATGTTTGCCTTAGTTGAGAGATTCTTTCATGAAACAACTGCCATGATGAAGAGGTCTTGTATGTCCTATGTACTAGAGCATGAATTGTTCCTAATTTGTAGCGTTCGGGGCACTCACTTTTTTCGTTAATATAATATATATATATATATATATATATATATATATATTTTCTCTTATATATACATATGTTTGTGTATGATGGCAGCAGATCTTCTTTCAAACATGTATTATTAAAGTTGGCAGCAGCTTCTGCGTTGACCAATTTATGGCTGATTTTTCCTAGTTTCCTCACTAGTTTACGGTAACTCTTGGGTATTTTCCAGTGGAGTTCTGGTAACGACATGAAGGTAAACACTAAACACATTAAAACTTTATTTTAAAACTTTTTAAATCTTTATAGTGTTAGAATAAAGTTTTTAAGTGTTTAGTGTTTACCTTCATGTCGTTACCAGAACACCTCTGGAAAATACCCGAGAGTTACCGTAAACTAGTGAGGAAACTAGAAAAAATCAGCCAAAAATTGGTCAACGCAGAAGCTGCTGCCAACTTTAATAATATATATATATATATTAGTAAAAGTTGGGAGCAGTCCTTCTTCAATACATGCTTTTAAAAACTGAATGTCTGTTTCCACTTGATTCAATTTCATCTTATATTTTTCCAAATTACGAAATTGAATCAAGTGGAAACAGACATCCAGTTTTTAAAAGCATATATATATATATATATATATATGATCAAACCACAATAAGAAATGGGAAAACAAGACTAACATCTTTCAACCGTAACAAGACGAAGACCGCTTGTTCGGTTGAAAGATCTTAGTCTTGTTTTCCCATTTCCTATTGTGGTTTGATCATTGATTGTTATTTTACGTGTATAGACCGGTATAAACATATATATATATATATATATATACTTTGGATTGAAAACAAACTGTCCAAACGGATAAATAATATATATATATATATATATATATATATATATATATATATATATATATATATATAATTAATGATCAAACCACAATAAGAAATGAGAAAACAAGACTAAGATCTTTCAACCATAACAAGTGGTCTTCGTCAGAGTCCGCTTGTTTGATTTTTGAATGATTGAATTTTTCTTATATTTTCTCTATTTTGTAGGCCTATTAAAAAGGTTTTAAATAAAAGAGGAAACATTGGCAATAAGAGTATAATTTGAACCAGAAGAACCGACCGACTCCCGATAAACTTTAGTTTTGTATATATATAATATAATATATAATATAATATATAAATATAATATAGGTGTGTTCTCTATCGGGTTCGGTCAATTTTCCAGATAAAAAAATCAAACTCTCGTTGCCAACGTTTCGGTTTTATTTAAAACCTTTTCATAGGCAAAGTAAGAATTTTTTAACTAAGAAAATGAAATTTACATTATTTAAAGGAACAACAATGTTAGCCGGACAAAACCTTCGACTAGACTGACAGTCTAGTCGAAGGTTTTGTCCGGCTAACATTGTTGTTCCTTTAAATAATGTAAATTTCATTTTCTTAGTTAAAAAATTCTTACTTCTGCCTATGAAAAAGGTTTTAAATAAAACCGAAACGTTGGCAACGAGAGTTTGATTTTTTATCCTGGAAAATTGACCGAACCCCGATTAGAGAACACACCTATTCTATCAAACGGTCGATATATTATTGAATCTGTTATATATATATATATATATATATATATAAAAGTATCGACTGTGAAATAGAAACAAAAGTAAAGGTTATTAAGACTAGGTCAGTTCTTCATGTTCAAATTATACCCTTATTGCTAACATTTTGGTTTTTATTTAAAACCTTTTTAATAGGCCTACAAAATAGGGAAAATATAAAAAAAATTCAATCATTCAAAAATCAAACACACCTAAAAAGTGCCATTAATTAGAAATAAGTAATTAGAACAGGAATTTTGACTATATGTTAGTTAGCAAACTTACAGAAGTGTAACATTTTTGAAACCGGAAAGAATAGATTTTTCAAGTGTAGCCTTGAAAATGCCAAACAATTTGTGGCGAAACGTCGGCTTATAAACATTAGTGTAATTTCTTATACTCGTATGAGTGCCTCTTCAGAAGCTCTAAGGGTGACATGGGAAATCCCCGAGTCTAATTCCTTTGTCACCCTTAGAGCTTCTGAAGAGGCATTCATATGCCTCCTTGGGGCTCGTTCTCCTCCTGGTCTTAACCTGTAACGTTAATTTATTTATTAGTATTTTTATTTTTTTATTATTATTATTATTATTTTTATTATTATTATTTCGTATTTTATATACTTTTTATCTTGTTTTCTAAATAAATATTGGAGGGATTTCTGTTTTTCCTCTCCTCCGCTGGGGGGGCAGCATTACGGTGGTTCCACGAGTTACTCTGGAGGCCAGTAGCAGTTTGCTTCTCAACGCGAGTGCTTCGCACTTCTTCCTGATGACGACAGATGTCGAAATATCCAAGTGAGTTCTGTAGTGTCTTTCTGTGTTCTTTTCTATGTGTTAAAGTATAAATTTTATATATATATATAAATGTTTTTTTTGAAAAGTCACTTTTTTTCATCATTACAAAAAACTTACTTACTCAAAACTAGCTACTATTACCGAATCAACAAAACCATTATCTGTCATTGTATGTGCTGCTACCCAGCGACATTTATTGTAATATTGATTTCATATATTAACCCTTAAAAAATTCCAAAAAGAAGAAGAAAAATTGTTTATTAGTAACTGTGGTCAAGAAAAACAATAATTATTATTATTATTTAAATAGTATATATGAAAATATTGTTTTAGTATAAGGAATGAGAAACAGTAATTTACAAAACAATTGGAAATTAAAACAAAGTAACTGATTTGCATAACCTGACAGAGGGGGAGGTTATTTTAAGCTTCCCAGTGTTAATTTGCATGCCTGTAGAAAGAAGACAGCTACCGGTTTACAATCCTATTCTTATTTATGGAAGAGATCTAGAAACAGGCCGACTATTCAAAAAAAAAAAAAACCTATTTTAAAAACACTGTTTTCTTATTTTCTAATAGCTTTTGTGTTTATTTTGAAATATGTTTGTATTTTTTTTTTAATTTAATTCTTTTCTGTTGTTGGTTTTTTTTCGGGTTTCCATCTGCTTCAAGATTGTGTAAATTCAATATAGTTAGCTATAACCTTTATTATCAGGGAACATTGTATATAATATATATATATTATATATAAAAACTAGAAAATCGCTTAAATCTATACAAAATCGTTTCATGAAATTTATATATATATATATACATACCTACATATAAATTTATATATATATATCAAAAGATTTTACATAAACACGTCAAATAACAATCAATGATCAAACAAAATTAAGAAAATGGGAAACAAGACTAAGATCTTTCAACTGTAACAAGCAGTCTTCGTCAGAGTCAAAAACCCAACTGAAGTCAAAAACCCTCAAAGATTGAAAGATCAGAGTCTTGTTTTCCCATTTTCTTTTTGTGGTTTGATCTTGATATATATATATATATATATATATATGTGATTGTGTGAAGTTTTAGAGAAAGTCGGACAAATAAACTATTGTTATTTTTATTAAACTATACAATTGATTAATAGTCCTTTCCTTAATTTACAATGAAAACACTAACTATGATACACTGTCCATTCACAAGTGATGTCAAGACAACCAGCTGTGCAATCACAGGTCAGCCAACCAGACAGTCCTTAGAGCAAAAGATTCAAATTTACATCTTCCTCCCCCGATGACTCTTTTCTTCAGATAAAGAGTAAGGCACCAACTTGCTTGCATGAAACAAATTTGCTTCTTTGCGTTTCTTTCTGCACCTAACTTCATAAATAGATTGGACACCCTCTGCGTAATTCTGAATGGACCACTTCGTACTTCATCTAATTTATTGCGGTTTAATTTATTTCCGTTTGAAAATATAACTAAATCACCTTCTTTAAACTCCTGATCTTTCCTATTGTGGTCCACCCCTTACTTATTTTTTATGAAAGTTCTTCTCCGAGTTTATTAATGCCTGTGTCCTTGCCTCATTTATGTCCTGGCTTGTAGATTGTAATGATACAGGTACAATTTCAGATCTTTGTCCAAAGAGTAGGAAGGCTGGTAAAGATTTGTTGATGCATGAATGGTGTTATTTATATTCTTCCACACATAATTTAGCAATAATTGTCCAAGGTCGGTTCTGATATTTGTTTTCATTTATTTTACAGCGGACTCTATTCACGAGCGTTTGGTTCAGACGCTCGTTTAAGCCATTCGACTGAGGGTTATCAACTGCTGTAAAAATCAATTGGATATTTTTGTGTTTTTATATATTGTTTAAAATTTGAAGAAATCAATCCGCTATATTGGTCAACCTTAACATTTTAACATTATTATTTTTAACAAGAGGCTCTATCAACTTTATAAAATCATATGCAGTTTGTGTATTTGATGTTCTAATCCACGCAAGCGGGTGAAATGATCCACAAGTAGATGCATATATCTCTTGGGTGATCGGTTGCCACCAAAACCTCCGATGGTGTCTATAGACATTATTTCATAAGGATATGTTGCGGGACCTAATTTTGATAATAGTCCAATCGCCCGTGAAGATCTTGTTTTATTTTTTATACAAACTTCACATTCTCTGCAAAACTTTTGAATTTGTTTGTCCATATCTTTAAAATAGAAAAGTGGTCTTAATTTTTCAGCTATTTTATTACTACCTATATGACCATAATATTGATGAACTTTAAGAATTAATTTTAAGCCAAACGTGGTTGATACATATATTCTCTTCCGATTGCGTACAAATTATAGTTAATATCTCCTTCTTTCAAAATGTGTTTTTCTTTTGATATTTCTTGTTTTATGGTTTTCTGATCATTTCTGATTTCTTTCCAGCTCAATCATATTAACTATCTTCAAACAGTTTTCACTGCTTTTAAAACATTCAAGGACTGGTTTCTAGATAAAGAGTCGGCTTCTATATTCTCTTTTCCTTCCTTGTAAACTATTTTAAAGTTAAATTGAGATAGATATAAAATCATATCTCCCAATGCTTCATCTGTTCTGGATTTTGAACGCAAATTATTATAAAAATGATTAATCAATTTGTGATGTGGAAGTTTTAGAGAAAGTCGGACAAATAAACTATTGTTAGTTTTTATTAAACTATACAATTGATTAATAGTCCTTTCCTTAATTTACAATGAAAACACTAACTATGATACACTGTCCATTCACAAGTGATGTCAAGACAACCAGCTGTGCAATCACAGGTCAGCCAACCAGACAGTCCTTAGAGCAAAAGATTCAAATTTACATATATATATATATATATATATATATTATAAAAATATAAATAATATAAATATATAATATATAATATAATATATAAATAATAATATATATATATTATATATAAATATATATATAATATATATATATATATTTTATTATTTTTTAATTTGTTTATTGCTTCATTTACTATTCTTCTCCTTCTGTTATTTTTATTTGCTTTTTATTTGTCCTTTTTAGTTATTTTTCTCTCTGTAGTTAGTAGCTTACCTAGGGCAGCCGGCAGAGTGCGTGCGTGTTTCGTTTGCATTCGGCCTACCACTCAGTTAGCTTCAGCTACTCCAGGGACTACTTCTACCCGATGACGACGACTGTCGAAAATCGTTGTGAGTCTTTTTGTGTGACTTTATTTTTTTTTTCTCTTTCATGTGTTAACTATTAAATATATATATATATATATATATATATATATATATACTAATAATAATTAATAATACTGTGACATATGGACCGTGGAATAGAAACAAAACTATACTTTATTAGGACTGGGTCAGTTTTTCAGGTTCAAATTAAACTCTCATTGCCAACGTTTCGGTCTTTATTTAAAACCTTTTTCATAGGCAGAAGTCTAAATTTAGAAACAGAAAAACTAAGTATTATATTACAAATTATTTTTCTTTGTAAATTTAGTTTATTTTTCTGTTCCACGGTCGATACTTTTATTAATATTTAAATATATATATATATATATAATTAAAAGAAACGGTCCAGCGGACTTTTTAAAATAAAATAAATTCAAAACGAAGGAAACACACAGAAAGACACAGACATAACTCACATCGATATTTCGACCATCGTCGTCATCAGGAGGTGTGAAGAGCGAAGAGTCCCGCAGGAAGACAGGGCGGTACTCCTGCGGGACTCTTCGCTCTTCGCTCTTCACACCTCCTGATGACGACGATGGTCAAAATATCGATGTGAGTTATGTCTGTGTCTTTCTGTGTGTTTCCTTCGTTTTCAATTTATTTTATTTTATATATATATATATATATACAATTGAAATTGTTTATATAGTATGGAATATATTTAATTATACCTCTGTTTATCGTCTAGTTATCAAGGCTAAGAAAGTAGAGTAGTGTTTGGTTTCGTGGGAGAATGGGTTCATTAACGGGATGTAGGTGTGGGTGAAAACCGTTTCGCGGTTTTCATTGCGGAAAGCTTGAGAAAGGAGAATGTATTAGCAGAGCTGCAACTCTGGAATCGTCCACACATTGTTCTCAGGAAAAGCGTGTCATCAATTCCACATATATATATATATATATATAACAGATTCAATAATATAGCGACCGTTTGATAGAAAAGGTGTGTTCTCTAATCGGGGTTCGGTCAATTATCCAAGATAAAAAATTAAACACTCGTTGCCAACGTTTTGGTTTTATTTAAAACGTTTTTCATAGGCAGAAGTAAGAATTTTTTTAACTAAGAAAATGAAATTTACATTATTTAAAGGAATAACAATGTTAACAGGACAAATGAGTCTAGTCTAGTCGAGGGTTTTGTCTGGTTATCATTGTTGTTCCTTTAAATAATGTAAATTTCATTTTCTTAGTTAAAAAATTCTTACTTCTACCTATGAAAAAGGTTTTAAATAAAACCGAAACGTTGGCAACGAGAGTTTGATTTTTTTATCCTGGAAAATTGACAGAACCCCGATTAGAGAACACACACACACACACACACACACACACACACACACACAATATATATATATATATATATATATATATATATATATATATACCAATTAAAAGAAACGGCCCAGCGGACTTTTTTAAAAATAAAATAAATTCAAAACGAAGGAAACACACAGACATAACTCACATCGATATTTCGACCATCGTCGTCATCAGGAGGTGTGGAAGAGCGAAGAGTCCCGCAGAAGACAGGGCGGTACTGCCTTAGACAGACTGTGAGATATGTCTGTGTCTTTTTGTGTGTTTCCTTCGCTTTAAATTTATTTTATATATATATATAGTTCACACAGGAAAGAGAAAAAACAAATAAAGACACACACAAAAGACTCACAACGATATTTCGACAGTCGAGGTCATCGGGCAGGAGTAGTCCCTTTGAGTAGCTGAAGCTAACTCATATATATGATCAAACCACAATAAGAAATGGGAAAACAAGACTAAGATCTTTCAACCGTATAAGCGGTCTTCGTCAGAGTCAAAAACCCAACTCTGACGAAGACCGCTTGTTACGGTTGAAAGATCTTTGTCTTGTTTTCCCATTTCTTATGGTGGTTTGATCATTGATTGTTATTTCACATGTTTATGAAATCTTTATATATATATATATATATATAATTGGATATATCAATAAATAAAATGACCATAATACTACTCAAAATTACAACAAACGATTATGACTTTGCTGTCTCTTCTCATTGCTGGATCACCTTGAAAGTGAATAATCAACCAACTATAAACATGCCCTATATAGGGAAAGAAAATTATCAGAATAATGACCTTGATTTGTTATCAACAGTGTCAGTGTGAAATGATGCTAAAGCTAATACCAAATAAGGAACGGAAAAAGGCGTGGGAGGGGGTTAGTGATAAAGCAAAACTACTTAGAACTTTATCATTATGTTATCACTTAGAGATGGTCTGGCCTGCAATTCTTCCTTCCTACTGTGATAGTGTACGTAAACCTCAATATACGAGTATATATATATATATATATATATATTTGTGTACAAAGGCAGCAGGTCTTCCCTTAAGTATATGTTATTAAAATAAGCAGCAGCTTCTGCATTGACCAGTTTCTTGTTAACACTCTCTAGTTTTCGTATCACTTTGCGGTGAGACTCTGGTAGCTTCCAAAGAAGGTTAGCAAAAGACATTAACACACACAATAAACATAGGTCAAACACGAAAAACTAAATTTTAATCACTCTTTTAATCATTAAATTAACAAACTAAATAATAATACGTAAAAAATCACTAAAAAATAATTTAGTGATTAAAACAGAGATTAAAATTTAGTTTTTCATGTTTGACCTATGTTTATTGTGTGTGTTAATGTCTTTTGCTAACCTTCTTTGGAAGCTACCAGAGTCTCACCGCAAAGTGATACGAAAACTAGAGAGTGTCAACAAGAAACTGGTCAATGCAGAAGCTGCTGCTTATTTTAATAATATATATATAATATATATATATATATATCAATGATCAAACCACAATAAGTGATGCTGTTTGATCATTGATTGTTATTTCACGTCTTTATGGGGGGGGGGGGGGGGCTCGCTCTTAAATACAAGATTTGCGTATTTTGTTTTTCATGTATGCAGTTTCACAAACAAAAAATTTTTTTTTTACTAAAATTAATTATTTTTAAAATGAGGATGTAGTAGGAGGGACGATTTTTTTACTATAATTATTTTTTTTTAAAAATGAGGGTTTAAAGGGGGGGGGGGGGGTCAATAATTTTTTTTCCTTTATATACGAAGGTACTTTTAGTGGTGGAGGTTTCAAAAATAAAATAAAAATAATAGATAATTTTTTACTAAAACATTTTTTTTTAAAAATGAGGGGGTCAGGGGTGGTCAATAAAATTTTCACTTTATATACGAAGGTACTTTTAGTGGTGGTGGTTTCAAAAATAAAATAAAAATAATAGATAACTTTTTTACTGACATATTTTTTTTTTTAAAAATGAGGGGGTAAGGGGTGGTCAATAAATTTTTCCTTTTATAAATAAAGATAGTTTGATGGTGGTGGTTTCAAAAACAAAAAATAAACAAAAGATGATTTTTTTCCTAAAAAATTTTTTTTAGAAATAAGGGGGTAGTGGGTGGGGGGGGGGGTCTAATATTTTTTCCGTGTATATATATATAAAGTTTGTTTTGGTGGTGGTGGTTTCAAAAACAAAATAAAAATAAAACATGAGTTTTTTAATAAATTTTTTTTTTTTAAAAATGAGTTGGTACGAGGGGGTCAATAATTTTTTTCCTATATTTATATGAAGTTAGTTTTGGATGGTGGTGTGTTTCAAAAACAAAATAAAAATAAAACATGAGTTTTTTAATAAAAAATTTTTTTTTTTTAAAAATTGAGTTGGTACGAGGGGGTCAATAATTTTTTCCCTATATTTATATGAAGTTAGTTTTGTTGGTGGTGGTTTCAAAAACAAAATAAAAATAAAACATGAGTTTTTTAATAATTTTTTTTTTTTTTTTTAAATGAGTTGGTACGAGGGGGCAATAATTTTTTCCCTATATTTATATGAAGTTAGTTTTGGTGGTGGTGGTTTCAAAAACAAAATAAAAATAAAACATGAGTTTTTTAATAAAAATTTTTTTTTTTAAAAAATGAGTTGGTACGAGGGGGTCAATATTTTTTTCCCTATATTTATATGAAGTTAGTTTTGGTGGTGGTGGTTTAAAAAACAAATTAAAATAAAACATGAGTTTTTTTCACTAAAATTAACTATTTTTTTAATTTTTTTTAAAAAAAAATTAAAGGTTGTTAATTTTTTTTTACCCATTTGGGTATTATAGTATAAAAGGTTCGCTTACTGTTTGTCTGTAGCCAGTTAAATGCAATGACGACCTCTTCTGTCTGGGGCAAACGATAACAAATGAATTAGGCCGACTGTACACAGTAGCTCTAATACTTCCACTCCGAATATAAACATCGTCGAGTTTGGAATATTTTTTACGAAATCTTCCCGAACATAGCATGACGATAGATGAAGACAGACTGTTCCCAATTTCAGCCTCCCTACTCTTTTTGGTTTCAATGCGGGTTATGCATAGAGAGAGAGGAGAGGAGGGGGGGAGGGGGAGGGGGAGAGAAGAAGGCAGGTGTTTGCGCTCAATCAGGGCTCTTGGTCCTCTTCAGAGGTCTACCTGGTTGAAAACACCTGCCCTGTCTGCAGCAGGCACGCTTCGGAAGAAATAAAACCAAAAACAACAAATCTCAAAATCCCTCCTCCACTGAATGCCCCCACATCGAACATTCAATTACAGTTATCAAAAAAACAAAACATCCTATTTATTATGTTCATATTTAAATATTACGTTTCATATTTGCCCCCCCCCCCCAAAAAAAACAAAGAAAGGTCCTTGACAATCCATTAACTTTCAAAATTTAACAGAAAGTCCTCAAAATATTTATTTTCAAAATCCCCCCCCCCCCCCCCCCCCTTCCACAAAATGCCCCAAATCGAAAATTCAATTATAGTTATCAAAAAAACAAAACATCCTATTTATTACGTTCATCTCGTGGAGTATGAATGATTTGACCCCCCCCCCAATCAACGAAAGGTTGTTGATAATCCATTAACCTTCAAAATTTAACAGAAAGTCCTCAAAATATTTATTTTCATAGAATTACAATCAAGGATCTACAATTAGTCAAATTTAAACAATTAAATATTTCATGAATTTAAAACAGATGCATTTTAAATGTATTTTGTAATAGATTTTTTAAATATAATTTGTTATAGTTAGAAGCAATCAAATAGATGGTAATTATGTAACAAATTAATATTGCCAGATTAGTGTTACCCTTGGTACTTGTGATTAGTGGCGTACCAAGAGGGCATACGTGCCCCCTGTGGCACGTACCAGGGGGTAGCATTTTCAAAGTGTAAAAATAAAAAAATACGAAAAAATTATAAAAAGCTAACAAAAAAATCTGAAATTTTATACCAAAATGAATTTTTAAGATTGTAATTTTGTTTATGTTTTTTTTATGTATAATACTGTTTTTAAAAGGATTTTTGAATTGTAATATTCGCAAATTAAAAATAAATGTATTTAAAAATTTTCAAAATTATTTTTAAAGAGGCTTGAAAGTATATTGTATTGTATTTGTTTGCTTAGAAAGTTAATTGAATTTAAAAAAAATTTTTATTTGAATTACACGTTTTTGTTTTGAAAAATCTTTGTTTTTTTTTATAAGGACTATATACGTATACCAGTACTGTAATTAGATGAAAGTCTGTGACTAATAACAACAGTTTAAACTTAGATCATTTTAATTCTATAAAAATAAATATTTCGAGGGTTTTATAGAATTTTGAAGGTTAATGGATTATCAATGGCCAGTCGGGGGTGGGAGGGGGGGAGGCGCAAATATTATGACCCCTACGGGTGGCAAAAATGGTTCGTACTCTACGGGATGAACACAATAAATAAGAATCGTTTGTTCTTTGATATCTGTAATACTCTGAATCGAAGTACGTCCTTTTAATATTCAGGAGTCAAAGTCAGAGTGGGTCCTTTCAAAAAACTAGGATTTGTAGTTGGAGTCAGTGCTTTCAAAGATCTAGGACTCGGAATCGGAGTACATCCTTTCAATATCTAGGAGTCAAAGTCAGAGTGGGTCCTTTCAAAAAAATAGGATTTGTAGTCGGGGTCAGTTCTTTCAAACATCTAGGACACGGAATATCTATCTAGGAGGCAATATCTAGGTCAAAGTCAGAGTGGGTCCTTTCAAAAAACTAGGATTTGTAATCGGAGTCAGTTCTTTCAAACATCTAGGACTCAGAATCGGAATACGTTCTTTTAATATCCAGGAGTCAAAGTCAGAGTGGGTCCTTTCAAAAAACTAGGATTTGTAGTCGGAGTCAGTGCTTTCAAACATCTAGGACTCAGAATCGGAGTACGTTCTTTTAATATCCAGGAGTCAAAGTCAGAGTGGGTCCTTTCAAAAAACTAGGATTTGTAGTCGGAGTCAGTGCTTTCAAACATCTAGGACTCAGAATCGGAGTACGTTCTTTTAATATCCAAGAGTCAAAGTCAGAGTGGGTCCTTTCAAAAAACTAGGATTTGTAGTCGGAGTCAGTGCTTTCAAACATCTAGGACTCGGAATTGAAGTACGTCCTTTTAATATCCAGGTGTCAAAGTCGGGGGGGTCCTTTCAAAAAACTGGCATTTGTAGTCGGAGTCAGTGCTTTCAAACATCTAGGACTCTGAATCGAAGTACGTCCTTTTAATATCCAGGAGTCAAAGTCAGAGTGGGGCTTTTCAAAAATCTAGGATCTGTAGTCGGAGCCAGTCCTTTCAAACATCTAGGACTCGGAATCGAAGTACGTCCTTTTAATATCCAGGAGTCAAAGTCAGAGTGGGGCTTTTCAAAAATCTAGAATCTGTAGTCGGAGTCAGTTCTTTCAAACATCTAGGACTCTAAATCGGAGTACATCCTTCCAATATCTAGGAGTCAAAGTCAGAGTGGGTCCTTTCAAAAAACTAGGATTTGTAGTCGGAGTCAGTCCTTTCAAACATCTAGGACTCGGAATCGGAGTACATCCTTCCAATATCTAGGAGTCAAAGTCAGAGTTGGTCCTTTCAAAAAACTAGGATTTGTAGTCGGAGTCAGTCCTTTCAAACATCTAGGACACAGAATCGGAATACGTTCTTTTAATATCCAGGAGTCAAAGTCAGAGTGGGTCTTTTCAAAAAACTAGGATTTGGAGTTGTATTTTCAGAGTCCCGATACACCAGTGACCTTTTCAGAAGTCCTAATACTTTTATCTATAGATCATTCACTGCTATAGATAAATATATCCGTTTTTATCTATAGCTTATCTATAATGAATACGTATTAACCCAATTACATTGTAATTAAATAATTCATCAGATAAGTTTTAAAAAATTAGATCAAATATTGTTTAGCTGACTTTAAAAGAAAAAAAAACACTTTATATATTGTTTGAAACATTTTTTCATAAAGATGCGGGTAAAGAAACTTTTTTTTTCCCTGTACTATTCTATCTCATTCTAACTCTGTTTTGATTTTAAATTAGCCGGTCACACAGGGCAGTTTGTTAAATGGACAGGTGTGTTGGCACACCTGTTTCCTCGCAGACCCAAACACCTGGTAATTTTTAAAACCGGAGATAAAGATCCTTTGATTGCCCATGAGGATCATCTGCTGACCGGATTTACAAGTTTAGCATCACTCAATGCAAAAAGATTAATTATAATATATATATATATATATATATACGCATATTTGTTTCTATTCCACGGTCGATACTTTTATCAATATTTATACACATATATGCAACTAGTAACAGAAAAAAAACACGCACAACAACAACAAAACACAATACCAATTCGAAATTCAAATATGAAGTGAGTTTTGTTGTTGTTTCTACGTATTCTTTTTTTTTATCCTTCGATAAGTTACACTAATGGACTCTTTCACATTTTGAATTACACAGACACAAACACACACACACATACGCACACACACACACACACACACACACACACACACACACACACACACACACATTTTACATGGACTAGAGCCCATGTGGGAACTATGGGAAATGAAATTGCAGATTCTATTGCAAAGCAAATGACTACAAACACTATTGGACCAATAAAACATCATATGCCACCATGGTCGTTCCACAAAAAAAAGACTGAATACTAACAGTATTCAAAAATGGACATACAATGGATAAACAGTACCCTTGGTTCGGTGACAAGGGAATACTTCCCTACAGTTTACTCTCGACTGGAGATAATAGATCTGAAACTGACATACAAAGAAACTCAAATGATGACCGGCCACGGAAAGATTCGAGCATATCTCTACAAAATTAAAGTGATCAACTCCTCTAGGTGTCCTTGTGACGAAGGAACTCAAACTGTTGACCATCTTATTTATAACTGTAATATCTTAGATAGTAAACGATTTCAACTTAGAAGTCAAGTAGAAAGTGTTGGGAAAACCTGGCCACCTTCAAAAGAAGACCTTATGAAAAACGATCTCAGAAAGTCATTCCTAAAAATTTCTGAACGAAGTTGATCTGACCAGTTTATGAAATACGCTGATATTTACATCTTCATAATTTCATAAGCTACCATTGTATATAGTATGATTCATTGTATTTAAATTATTGTAAATTTGTAATTTACAATTTATATTATTTGTAATTTGTAATTTGTTATTATTTGTAATTTGTAATTTATTTGTAATTTGTAAATTGTAAAACACTCTGCATAATATTTGTAAATTGAAGTACTAATATTGTCATTTTTTGTATAGTTACATAACAACTGTATATAGTCTAATTGTTAATACTTCATCATTGTCAACTTTGTATATAGCCAAATTATAGTTCTAAGTTTATGCTTGTATAAACGTATGTAAAGAATGTATCACTTGCATGTTATACAATAAAGTGGGACATGTTGGAAAAAAAACACACACACACACACACACACACACGCACGCAGTGATATAGTCACCCTCAAATAATAATACTCCTGATAATAATAAATAAAAGGTAATATAAAGACACATTCTTTTCGTTAATGTTATTTTACATTGAGTAAAATAAATGCAATATTACAATTTACAGGTTTTCTTTTGTTTTTAATATCCTTAATTGTGTATCTAACCAGAATTGATGTTTTATTTATTTATGCCATAAAATAAATGAAATTTTTCACTTTTAAATAATTTTTTTGTTTTATTAAATATATTTATAGTGTATATATCTTGAACCATGTTAAGAATACTATATCAGAAGTTTGGGACATATAGGAATCGTTGATTTCAAGAAAGAGCAGTAACAGTTATTTCTGTCAATCACGTTCAGTGAATTTATTTTATTAATTGACGCTATAAATTCTTAACATTGTGTGACACAAGGGGTCAAAGGTCGTCTAGTAGACAATAAAATTAATAAAAGTTAGTTGATTTAATTAAGAATTGCTCTAAATATTTGACAGCAATTAAAATAGATTTGGTATAATGCAGTATAATATACAATTAGATAGCAGTGTTGCCAAGTTTTTGCCTGGGCACGTGTTTAACAACATCTGCTAAACCCATAACCTTATTTCTACAAAGAAGACTTCATCTTATATGTTGAACCAATTAGATTTGGATTCAACAGTATAGTCAAGGAGTGCGAGTGTGTTGGAACATCTGTCGCATCATTCCTTCTCTTATTACCCCCACCCCTATTAAAACCAACCAATCAGGATTATTCTCACAGTAAAATAACCTTTTCTTTAGATAACTGGGCTTATAAATGCACTAGGCTACCCGTGACCCTTTGTGTCACTCATAAATTATAACTTAATTCACAGAACATGATTGACAGGGATAATTTTAATTGTTGTTTCTTGTTATTAAGGTACGAAAACAGATTCTTATATGACCCAGTCATTTGGAAATAAAAAAAAATAATTAATTTCATCATATAAATAAATAAAACATCAATTCAAGTTACGTTCACAATGAAATATATTTAAAACAAACAAAACTTGTAAATTGAAATTTTAAATTTATTTACCTAACATAAAATAACATTAATGAAAGGAATGTATCTTTATAATATTACATTAGAACATTCGTATTTTATCTGACATTTGTGTTCAAGTTTGTTTGTAAAATTATTCATTTTTAACGTCTAATGCAGCAGTTTAATATATATTTGTTACATTTATTTATAATACATTTGCACTACTGTTATCAGCGAGCACGCAATCCTCTGGGCTACTCTTGCTCCATGCTTTAATTTTATTACCAGTGTTTATATTTCGCAAATTTTTAATTACATTTTTTTTTTCATTTATATATAATACATTTTCACTATTGTCATCGGCGAGCACGCAAGCGACTGGCTACTCTGGAGCCATGCCTTTACTGTATTACCATTGTTTATATTATTCAAATTTTAAAATCAAATACAGTTTCCGTGTCGGGTATTGCCAGGAAATAGGATGTGGTTTTTTAGTGGGTCGGGACCCCCAACCCCACATACCCTAAGCAAGACGTCTTGCTAAGGGATCTGATGAACAGATTTTTCCACATCCTACGACGAAAAAAACAAAAAAAAAAATTAAAATCAAAAAATTTTTTTGTTACATTTATTTGTAATATATTTGTGCTACCGTCATCTACAAGCACGCAAGCCAGTGGGCTACCCTTGCTCCATGCCTTTGGTTTATTACCACTGTTTATACTGCGCAAATATTAAATTAAAAAAAAATGTTATTACATTTATATATAATATTTTTGAACTACTGTCATCGGCGAGCACGCAAGCCAGTGGGCTACCCTGGCTCCAATTTTGGAAATATAGTAATAATTTTCTTTTATTTAACATTATTCAGGTAATAAATAAGATATATTTAATTTCAGGTCACTATTTCCACGGGAAATGGGTGAACAAACAAACAAACTCACGAACTTTATATATAGAGATAAACTAAGTCAATTTAGGTTAAATTAAATAAAACGAAACAGAACTTATAATTATAATTCATTTTTGCTGACAATAAAATAGTAATAAAAATTTATTTGCTTCGGTGTGCTGAAATATTCCCTTTTTTTATCAATAGAATGGGATTTTAGCAAACCGAACAATAAGTGTTATAACTTGATTGATATTCATGTTTACCAAATAAAATAATTTCTAATTCTAAGGTAGTGCAATCAGTTATTATATCGTATTTATTCATTGTAGGGTAAAAAAGTTAATGAAATGGTGTCCGCATATAGAAGTTTAATAATATAAACAACGCGTTTCGACCACGCAGTGTTCTTCTTCAGGCTTAAACCAAGGATGAGTACAGTGGTACAGTTGTATGCCTTGGTTTATGTGTGAAGAAGGACACTAGGTGTTCGAAACCCGTTGTTTATTTTATTAAATTTCTATATGTGGAGATTATTTTTTTGACTTTTTTCGCTACAATAGCTGCTAATGTTTGATAATCAAATAAAGGAATTATTTGTTTCATGCTTAAAGAAGAGATGGGTTTCTCTCTCTCTCTCTCTCTCTCTCTCTCTCTCTTACTCTCTGTATCCCTCATGCTCCCACACACTTTTTCCCTGTCATTTTTACTCTTTCACTTTCTCTCACACTCACTCTCTCACTTATCTCTCACTTCCCATCCATAATTCGACTACTCCCTCCCACTTCAACACTAACACTATCTCACTCCCAATATATTTCTCTCTAACTCTCTCTTTCTCACCCAAAACTTGTGAACACACTTTCACACTCCCTCTCTCCTTCACTTATGTCACATCCTCTCTCTCTCTCTCTTCTACCTTCTCTATTGCTCATTTTACCCCTCTAACGCTATCTCTGTCACACTCACTATCTGACTGTCTCTGGCTATGTCACCTCACTCTCTCTCTGACACATTCACTGTCTTTGGCTATGTCACCGTCACTCACCCTCTCTCTCTCTCTCTCTCTCTCTCCTCTTCACTCTCTCTCTCTCTCCTCTCTCTCACTCCCTGTCATTGGCTATGTCACCCTCAATCTGTCACACACATTGACTATCTCACTGTCTCTGACTATGTCACCTCACTCTCTCTCTGACACATTCACTCTCTTTGCTATTCACCTCCACTCACTCCCCTCCCCCCCCCTCACTCTCTCTCTCCTCCTTTCCTCTCTCTCTCTCTCTTACCCTGTATCCTCTGTCCCACACCACTTTTTTCCTGTCATTTTTCTCTCTCACTCTCTCTCACTCATCACTCTCTCCTTACTCCACTTTCCATTCTAATTCACCCTCACCTCCCTTCTACACAAAACTTCCCTCAAATATAATTTCTTCTCTCTCTCTCTTTCTCAAACCCCAAAACTTAATCACTCTCCCAAACTCTCTCCTCCCATATTCTCTCCTCTCTCTCTCTCACTCTCTCTCTTCTACCTTCTCTATCACTCATTTCCCCCCCTAACGCTCTCTTTGTCACACTCACTATCTGACTGTCTCTGGCTATGTCACCCTCACTCTCTCACACAGATTAACTCCCTCAAATAAATAGACTTTCTTACTTTCTCTGCTCTCTCTCTCAAACTCACTCAGGAACTCAAAATCTCAGTCTTTTTCTCCCAAACTCGTCAAATCACTCACACACTATTCCTCTCTCCATTCTCTCTCTTCAACCCTGTCTATCATCCGTGATCTCTGTCACACTCACTATCTCACTGCCATTGGCTATGTCACTTCACTCACTCTCACTCACACTCTCTCTCACTCCTTGTCATTGGCTATGTCACCCTCACTCTCTCACACAGATTAACTCCCTCAAATAAATAGACTTTCTTACTTTCTCTGCTCTCTCTCTCCAAACTCACTCAGAAACTCAAAATCTCAGTCTTTTTCTCCCAAACTCGTCAAATCACTCACACACTATTCCTCTCTCTCATTCTCTCTCTTCAACCCTGTCTATCATCCGTGATCTCTGTCACACTCACTATCTCACTGCCATTGGCTATGTCACTTCACTCACTCCTCACTCACACTCTCTCTCTCACTCCTTGTCATTGGCTATGTCACCCTCACTCTCTCACACAGATTAACTCCCTCAAATAAATAGACTTTCTTACTTTCTCTGCTCTCTCTCTCAAACTCACTCAGAAACTCAAAATCTCAGTCTTTTTCTCCCAAACTCGTCAAATCACTCACACACTATTCCTCTCTCTCATTCTCTCTCTTCAACCCTGTCTATCATCCATGATCTCTGTCACACTCACTATCTCACTGCCATTGGCTATGTCACTTCACTCACTCTCACTCACACTCTCTCTCTCACTCCTTGTCATTGGCTATGTCACCCTCACTCTCTCACACAGATTAACTCCCTCAAATAAATAGACTTTCTTACTTTCTCTGCTCTCTCTCTCAAACTCACTCAGAAACTCAAAATCTCAGTCTTTTTCTCCAAACTCGTCAAATCACTCACACACTATTCCTCTCTCTCATTCTCTCTCTTCAACCCTGTCTATCATCCTGATCTCTGTCACACTCACTATCTCACTGCCATTGGCTATGTCACTTTCACTCACTCTCACTCACACTCTCTCTCTCACTCCTTGTCATTGGCTATGTCACCCTCACTCTCTCACACAGATTAACTCCCTCAAATAAATAGACTTTCTTACTTTTCTGCTCTCTCTCTCAAACTCACTCAGAAACTCAAAATCTCAGTCTTTTTCTCCCAAACTCGTCAAATCACTCACACACTATTCCTCTCTCTCTTCTCTCTCTAAACCCTGTCTATCATCCTGATCTCTGTCACACTCACTATCTCACTGCCATTGGCTATGTCACTTTCACTCACTCTCACTCACACTCTCTCTCTCACTCCTTGTCATTGGCTATGTCACCCTCACTCTCTCACACAGATTAACTCCCTCAAATAAATAGACTTTCTTACTTTCTCTGCTCTCTCTCTCAAACTCACTCAGGAAACTCAAAATCTCAGTCTTTTTCTCCCAAACTCGTCAAATCACTCACACACTATTCCTCTCTTCTCATTCTCTCTCTTCAACCCTGTCTATCATCCGTGATCTCTGTCACACTCACTATCTCACTGCCATTGGCTATGTCACCTTCACTCATCTCACTCACACTCTCTCTCTCACTCCTTGTCATTGGCTATGTCACCCTCACTCTCTCACACAGATTAACTCCCTCAAATAAATAGACTTTCTTACTTTCTCTGCTCTCTCTCTCAAACTCACTCAGAAACTCAAAATCTCAGTCTTTTTCTCCCAAACTCGTCAAATCACTCACACACTATTCCTCTCTCTCATTCTCTCTCTTCAACCCTGTCTATCATCCGTGATCTCTGTCACACTCACTATCTCACTGCCATTGGCTATGTCACTTCACTCACTCTCACTCACACTCTCTCTCTCACTCCTTGTCATTGGCTATGTCACCCTCACTCTCTCACACAGATTAACTCCCTCAAATAAATAGACTTTCTTACTTTCTCTGCTCTCTCTCTCAAACTCACTCAGAAACTCAAAATCTCAGTCTTTTTCTCCCAAACTCGTCAAATCACTCACACACTATTCCTCTCTCTCATTCTCTCTCTTCAACCCTGTCTATCATCC
>JAPFBL010000997.1:17500-30000 GCA_026182355.1 Hermatobates lingyangjiaoensis | reverse complement strand
GCTCAGTGGTTAACGTACTCGCCTCTGAACTGATAGAATAGGTTAGATTATTAGTTAATGGGTTAGTTCCACTGAGGTTAGTAATATTAGAATTAGTAATAATACAATCCGTCATACCTCTTAAAGTCTCTGTTTAACTTACATAGGTAAACGTAGCGAAAAAATTGCGACTCTTCTAAGAAAATATTCATTAAAAATAGGTTATAAAACGAATAACACTATAAACCAAATCACAAACAACACAACAGAGAACAAAGATAACAAATTTGAGAACAGCGGATTAAATTAAAGGATTAAATGCAAAGATTGTGGTAAAAACTACATCGGGCAAACGGGAAGGACACTAAAAGACAGATTCAAAGAACACATTAAAGACTACACCAACAACACAAACAGATCAAACTATGCACACCACTTAAACAAATTTGGACATAACCCAGACAGTATGGAAAACACAATGGACTTACTACAGATGGGACAAAAAGGACAACGAATGAACATACAGGAACAAATAGAAATATACAAACATAAAATGACAGACTGTACTATTATTACCACTATTATTTTAGCATTGTATTTTTGAAAAAAAAAGAAAAAAATAAAAAAAAAGTAAATAAGTAAAAATATAAAGAAATGATACCGCACTGTTTTGAAATAGTAAAAATAATGTAATGTTTATTTTTTTTTGTTTTTTGGTTTGTGTTGATGAAGTAGCCAGGCACATCCGCTCAAGGCTTTGCCTTCTAGGAGGTCCTCCACAAAAAGTAAAAAGGAGGAAAAGGAAGAGAAAAATCATGTTATGTAAACTAAATTATACTAATAATTCATGTATATCCATTTATTTATATTATCACTATATGTTTGTGGAGAGTCAAATAAATTTATTCCCGTCATTCATAATTTTTTCCAAACAATAGGGATCTTCGTCTTTATGGGGCCCATTTTTGTGTAAAATATCAACTTGATCCATCAAAGATTCTGGACCGTAGCGTGGTAACAAGCAATGCTAACACACTCACCCACCCACACACACACACACACACACACACACAGACATCATCGAAAAAAGTTCATAAAACGATTTCTAGGACCTCAAAAGATGTAATTCCGTCAAAATCTCGAGATCGAATTTTTTCACGATCACTATACTTTACTTATAGTAAAGTAAAAAAAAAAACGAGCAATTCTAACATACTCACCCACGCACCCATCCACACACACAAACACACACACACACAGACATCATCGAAAAAAGTTCATAAAACGATTTCTGGGACCTCAAAACATGTAATTCCGTCAAAATCTCGAGATCGAATTTTTTCACGATCACTATACTTTACTTATAGTAAAGTAATAACCATACTGTAGCGTGGTAACAAGCAGTGCTAACTTACCCACTCACAAACACACACACACACACACACACACAGACATCATAGAAAAAAATTCATAAAGTGACTTTTGGGACCTCAAAACATGTAATTCCGTCAAAATCTCGAGATCGAATTTTTTCACGATCACTATACTTTACTTATAGTAAAGTAATAACCATACTGTAGCGTGGTAACAAGCAGTGCTAACTTACCCACTCACAAACACACACACACACACACACACACACACACACACACACACACACACACACACACAGACATCATAGAAAAAAATTCATAAAGTGACTTCTGGGACCTCAAAATATGTAATTCCATCAAAATCTCGAGATCGAATTTTTTCACGATCACTATACTTTACTTATAGTAAAGTAATAACATATTTATTTATTTAATTATGATTGAGGTTGATGGGTTGGTTTAGGTTTAAGAGGTATTTGTTTGGGGTTATTAGAGGAAGCAGAGAGGATTTGTTGATGATAGATGACTGGCTGGGGTTTGTTTTAATTGGTGTCTTGTTATGAAATGAGATGATTTGATTAAATGATATGGGAGGAATGCAAGAAGTGGTGGAGTCTGTGAGTGGATACAGTGATGATAGACACCCACGCGTCGTGACACCATATGGTCAAGCTGAAAGCATGTAAGAGGTGGGGGTGAGAGAAAAAGGAACAAGCAGCTGGGACTGGCAGGGTACAGGGGACAAGTGAAGGCGGTGTTATTATAGTCATGGGGGACCAAAAACCATATGCTGTGCCGAGATGCAGCAATGAAAAACAACAAGTGCGAGGAAATGTAGGTGATTTGCGAGGGAACTTTGATGAAGATGGGAAATAAGAAGCAGCCATCTAAGAGTACTAGGGTGATGAAGAGCAAATAGAACATATAACACTATGAGGAGCGAGGAAATAAAGTGTGAGGAAATGAAAGGTGCTTTTCTGAAGGAACTTTGATGAAGATGTGAAATAAGAAGTAACCATCTAAGAGTACTAGGGTAAAGGGGGATAAATGAAGATGGTATTATAATAGTCATGGGGGACGAAAACCATATGGTGTGCGCTATTATGGCAACATGAAGTACAAGGAAATGAAGATGATTTTGTGAGGGAACTTTGATGAAGATGGGTTAAACAAATGATTGGTTTAACCTTATCTCTATAATCTGGCATAATTACAGAGTTAGAGATAAGTTGATGTAAAATAAGAAGCTCTTATGAAGAAACTTTGTTGAAGATGTTAAGAAGTAAAATTCAATTTAGGTTGATAAGATGAAGTAGTAATGAAGTTGTTTGAGTTTCTTTTATAGGCCAAAGAATGTATCTTTAAAACTGTTCCTTGTTCTTTTCACATGCTGATGGTACTATTTGATATGATGAATGGATTAAGAGTTCTCAAATAGATGGTAGCTTAGAGAAACATTAGAGAGATGCACATAATCAGTAAAGAGCCCTAGAACTACCAGAAAATAAAGACAATGGTGTGAAGAAACTTTGTTTGAAGATGAAAAGAGGAGTACCATTGGCTTTGAAGAAGATAATGAAGAATTAAGTCACATTTACGGAACTACAAGGTAGCAAAATCTTTTGTCTGGTCTATAAAATTGGAGGAAAAAGTTATACTGTAATAAAGAAACTTTGATGAAAATACCAAAGAAAGAGGCAATCATTGGTATTTATCATAAATTGATGACCAGAGTGGGTATTGAAACCTGGACCTACCAAATGAGTGATAAGCACGTTAACTACTGAGCTAACCTGGCCCCTAAAATCATGTTTTATGAATATTAATTAAACAAAACTAATTCTACCTATATATTCATCATACATAAAAAGATTTCACATAAACACGTGAAACAACAATCAATGATCAAACCACAATATGAGTCTTGTTTTCCCATTTCTTATTGTGGTTTGATCATTCATCATACATAATGATTTATTGTTTTAAATTAAATTTATATTGATTAATGTTAATTTTTTGTTTTATTATATTTTTGTTATGTTTATTTACTGATAAGATCAATAGATAAATGAGATTTGTTAAAGGTAAATTTGTTGTTGAAATCTCCATGAAGGGCAACACTGTAAAGACAGATAAAGTAAGTGCAATGAAGTGGATCAAGTTGCTGGTTTGAAAATTACTTTCGGTTTGGGCTGTGTGGGGGGGGGGGGGGGGGGGGGATGTGTGTTTACTTAAGAGCAGGCAGTTTAAAGCGAATCACTGATAAGAAGTGAAGTGGTGAAGAAGTGAAGAGTGGGGGAATTTAATTTATGAAAGGGTGCCTACACTGCTATCTAGCGAGCAACACTGGAAACTCAAAACTATATTAACAGATAGCGCTGCTAGCATTAAATTTGCTTTATACATAATAATAATAAAAACCAATTCTTCGTTTTTTAAGAGTAACCAACTATTAATTTATGTTACAATTATAAATATTGTTATAATAATTATTATAATTGTATCTTCACCCATTTCCTAGACTATATAATATCATGGTATTTATAAAAAAGTTAAAATTTCTAAGAAAAATCTCAAGTTGGCAGGATTTTCAAATACCATTTCCTCAATTTATATTAAGAACTAGCAAACGTACCCGTCTTTGACGGAATCAAAAATTCTATTATACTTGGAATTACAAAATATCAATTATAGCATTATACTAATACTATAATTAGGAATTATAGAATAGTAGAAAATACCATTAATAGTACAGTGTTAAACAAATGCCTCTGTATACACCACATTAGCTGTCTGTCCTTCAGGTTCACGGAAGAACAAACAGTTGGAACCTCTGACTCTTGAGATAGTAAACTATAGTTGACCATATGAGAAAAACTTTAATTCCTGCGTTAGATAAAATCCCCATTTGCGACTTAGTTAACGTCATTGCGAAATAGACTCTGACAGGACTTTGCAATCACTTCAACGAAAACAAATAGTGACTCGGATTCAATGGTATGTGTGGTATACACACAGACTCCCCAATACCACATACAGTCATTATGTCCGCCTCTATGGCATATCTGTGTAGAGCACGAACTCAGAGTCGTGTCCCGTTGCACAGTTTTGGGGTACTCATGTTTCGTAACATGAAATTTGTTACTGATACTAAGTCACAGCTTGATGATACTCCTACTTGAAGTTTATACTCATGAGCATGCAGTCCAAGAGCAGTCATGGAGTCAAGAAATTCAGTTAGATAGTAAACTACTTCCTCATTACTAATCACTCTCTTTACTGACTTTAAAGTTCTATCTTCGGGTTGATATAGCGTAAGAACATGTTTGCTGATTTTTGCTGCCTGTTCATTACTAAGGCTTGAGCATTGCTCGTTCACAAAGCCATTTATTCTGAATAGATAGTACATCTTGAACTCTGGGAAACACCTTGTCAATAAGCTCAAATAAGCAATATATTCATGTACGCAAATGAAATTAAAGTTAACTAACAATACCTAATTGCTACACCTGTATATTTTCAAAATAAACATGTGTGTGTAGTTAGCTAAACACGACTTAAAAGTTCATAACTTCGCTTCATCATTGAATATTCCATCCATCCAAAGATTAGATTTTAAGTTAGACATACACAAATCTACAATCAAAGTTTCAGCTTTATATATCTTATGGTGGCAATATTTTGTGGACAAACCGACGGACAGAAATTATTCTAAGGGTACATGTGGCTACTCTAAAGTATGAAACGTAAAGAAAACTTGAAATGAGTTAGTTCTAATTAACGTGCTCCCAGTCAACAGCCAGCATGCAAGTCACTGGGCTACTCTGGTTCCATACCTTACTTTATTACCAGTGTTTATATTACGCAAATATTAAATTAAAAAAAATGTATTTATTGTATTTATTTATAATACATTTACACTACTGTAATTGGCGAGCAAGCAAGCTACTGGCTACCCTGGCTAGATCCCTTTACTTTATTACCATTTTTTATATTACTCACATTTTAAATTCAAAAAAATATTTGTTTGTTACATTTATTTATAATACATTTGCACTACTGTCATCGGCGATCACGCAAGCCATTGGGCTACTCTGGTCCCATACCTTACATTATTACCAGTGTTTTTATTAAGCAAATATTAAATTAAAAAAAAAGTTTACAGTTATATATAATACATAGCAAACGTACCCGTCATTGACGGAATCAAAAGTTCCGTCATTTTTGGTATTCCAAAATGTCATTAGAAATTATAGAACAGTAGAAAATACCATCATTAGTACAGTGTTAAACAAATGCCTCTAAATACACTACATTAGCTGTCTGTCCTTCAGGTTCATGGAAGAACAAACAGTTGAAACCTCTGACTCTTGAGCAAGTAAACTACATTTGACCATGTGAGAAAAACATGGTTTCGCTAACTTGAATTCCTGCGTTAGATAAAGTCTGCCTTTGCGACTTAGTTAACGTCATTGCGAAATAGACTCTGACGGGACATTGCAATCATTTCAACGGAAACAGACAGTGGCTCGGAATCAATGGTAAGCGTGGTATACACACAGACTCTCCAATACCACATCCAGTCATTATGTCCACCTCTATGGCATATCTGTGTGTGCGCGGACTGTGTGTGTGTGCGCGTGTCCGTGTGCGTGTGTGTGTGTGTGTGTGTGTGTGTGTATGTGTGCGTGTAAGAAATGCAAAAATGTCATATTCCCCTTCTACATTTTCACTCCCCCCCCCCCCCCCACTACTTCAAGCCTTTTCTTCTCCCTCATCATTTCCCCCACCACTTCTAATCTCTTCCCTCTCCAAAACTACTTCACTATCCATCCCTCTTCTCTGAATCAGACAAACAGAACCCTTGTTATAACATCTCTTCAAGGGAATATTGTCAAGGTTTTTCTTTTTATTTTTCAAGTTCTCTGACAAACATTCTTTATAAACTCCACACACACTCAATTTAATCTTAAATTTCACCCTATTCACAGTCCTTCCTTTTGTATCTCCACTGACTTTGTTTACCTCTTGAAATGCACCCGATGTGATGCTTTTTACGTTGGTTTAGCATCTACGATGCTGAAAATGGGGGAAAAAAAGACTATGATCTTTCAACAGTAACAAGCAGTCTTCGTCAGAGTCAAGACTCTGACTTTGTCGTGACTCTGACAAAGACCGCTTGTAACTGTTGAAAGAGCTTAGTCTTTTTTTCCCCATTTCATATTGTGGTTTGATCATATATATATATTAACGCTAGTATTTCGCAATTCTTCCTGATGACGACGGATGTCGAAATATCGAAGTGAGTTCTGTAGTGACTTTCTGTGTTCTTTCCTATTTGTTGAAGTTTTTATACTATATATTCACATATATAAATGATCAAACCACAATATGACATTGGAAAACTAGACTAAGATCTTTCCACTGTAACTTCAGTTGGGTTTTTGACTCTGACGAAGAACGGTTGTTACGGTTGTTAGATCTTAGTCTTGTTTTCCCATTTCTTATTGTGGTTTGATTGTTATTTTTCGTGTTTATGTAAAATCTTTATATATATATATATATATACACTTTTTCGTTGGAAATACGATCCAAAATGGACAAATATAGTTCAATATAGACAAAGAAACATAGAAAAATCAAAAGAACACACTTACAGTCTCTAATTTTCGGTTTCAACCGTCTTCATGAGAGGGAGGATAAGAGAGGGAAACCAAACGCACTGGTTCAGAGACGGTTGAAGACGGTCTCCAACATCTCCATCTCCAAACAAAGTTTGTTATGGTTAAAACTTGATTAGTGAAAAAAATGGGTGTCAAGAATAAATCTTTTGGTGAATTACTTTATATTTCACCAGAAAGGCGTAAATCCATAGTCAGAAAACTTGAAAAATTAACCCGAAAAAGAACAAAAGGTTAAAATTGGCATAATTTTTAATAAAATATGTTTGATTGAAGGTCTGCTCCCAAAATACACAAATATATATAATATATTAGTGTATGTGTGTGTGTGTGTGTGTGTGTGTGTGTGTTTTAAACAAAACATAAAAAAATGAGCCCAGTCATTCATAAGAAATATAACTCAGGGCGAAATACAGCGTGAAAGTATTCCATTTCAAAGTATTAAGCTCTGGTGATTGTAAACAGTCTATGTCCTTGAAATCTAAGCTATTCTTTAGTAAATAGCATGTAATTGGGGGAAATCTATTTAACTTTCGAGTTTACTGCTATTTAATTCTAACTGTGAAGGATTGCGTGAATAGCAGGCATTGCTTAATGTCCTGTTGACAGAATGATGCCTCTAGAATAATAATGTGCTAGACCCCTTTCATTGTTACTACCTACTATTAGGAAGCCATTAAAATCTATTGTCATGTTTACTGAATCACTCTTCGACCAATGTCCTTGATTTCATTTGAACAAAGTTCAATAACACTTTAATAATTGATATGTTTCAACATTTTTATAGTTTTTAAATATGATAAAAGAATTAAATAAATAAAAAAAACCGAAACATCGGCATTGAGAATTTAATTTTGACCTGAAAAATTGGCCAAGTCCTGATAAATGTTGCTTTGGTATATATATATATATATATATATAAAATAAATTAAAAACGAAGGAAACACACAGAAAGACACAGACATAACTCACATCGATATTTCGACCATTGTCGTCATCAGGAGGTATGAAGAGCGAAGAGTCCCGCAGGAAGACAGGGAGTACCGCCCTGTCTTCCTGCGGGACTCTTCGCTCTTCGCTCTTCACACCTCCTGATGACGACGATGGTCGAAATATCGATGTGAGTTATGTCTGTGTGTTTCCTTCGTTTTGAATTTATTTTATTTTAAAAAAGTCCGCTGGACCGTTTCTTTTAATTGTATATATATATATATATATATATATATTCAGGTAACTCACCACAAATGAATGTGAATGAAGATAGTCGCTCTGAGGCCTTTCGTTTTCACGTCGTCAGAGAGCAAGTGAATACAAGTTGTAGGCAGGTTATGAATTTTGATTTAAAGTTGGATTAAGATTGGCATTATTGACACTATTGACAATGATGCCAATCTTAATTAAACTTTAAATAAAAATTCATAACCTGCCTACAACTTGTATTCACTTGCTGTCTGACGACGTGAAAACGAAAGGCCTCAGAGCGACTATCTTCATTCATTTGTGGTGAGTTACCTGAATATTTATATCACGTGTTATTGTGACAATTTTGTATATATATGTATATATATATATACAATCTCAAAAAATTGTTCTTGACCTCTTCTATTCTATGTTTTGCTAATGAGGGCTAGGTCAAATAAAAGAAAATAAACTCCTTCCTAGGCCGACGTACTTATAACCAATTAATTCTCATGTAACTTAAATAACCATTAGCACACTTTCCAAGGTAAAACTAATTTCCTTTTGTCTGATACTTTGAAATAGATGTGTACTCAACAACTCTGATTATAAAATAACCTTTTGTATGTATTTGTTGGTCTCAAAAATTTTTGTTAGTTCTCTATGTGAGTTGTAGATTGTGTTGGTAAATGTATTATAGTTCTTACTCTAATTTTAGCCCTGAAGATGATGAACAAATACATCGAAACGTCGGCCTAGGAAGGAGTTTATTTTCTTTTATTTGACCTAGCCCTCAATAACAAAACATAGAATATATATACATGTTTACTGTTTACCTGATGATGACCAATGTGGCCGAAAGCTTGTTTCCCTTTAGTTTTTTAACCCAGTTTGTGTTTGTGTAGTGTCAAATATAGTTTGTTTCATTAGTTTTCTTCAAGATTGTTTTCCTATTCTTGTTATGGAATTAAGTAGATTAATTTTTGAGCTACCAGTGAATTACAAGAAAATAATAAGGCAAATAGAACATCTTTCTAAAAAGATTATTAATGCTGAAGCCGCTGTGCTTTTTAACAACACTTGTTTAAAAGAAGACTTGCTGCCAGCATACACCAATATATATATATATATATATATGATCAAACCACAATATGAAATAGGAAAACAAGACTAAGATCTTTCAACCGTAACAAAAAGTCTTCCTCAGAGTAAAAAACCCAACTGACGAACTGATGGTTTTTAACTCTGACGAAGACCGCTTGTTACGGAATTTAACAGACAAAAATATTCCTTTTGTCTGTTAAATTCAGAAATAATATGTATTTTAATTAAAATAAAATTATGCAGTTATTTATACTGATCATATATATTAATTGCTACTGCTCTCATTTCTGGCAGAAAAAAAAGAGAAGATATTCTCCTTTATATATTTTTTTTAATATAAAGAATTGAATTTTTTTTATTAAATATCTGTAAAAGTAATTAAGGCGACAATGGCTTGTAGAGGTAGAACGAAAGGAGTGGGGGTGATTGGATGTATATTGTACAGGTGGGGGAAGAGGAGAGAGAGAGAGAGAGAGAGAGAGAGAGAGAGAGAGAGAGAGAGAGAGAGAGAGAGAGAGAGAGAGAGAGTGAGAGAGAGAGGGCGAGCCTTTTTTATGTTAATAATTGGATTCTATTTGCAGAGTTTCACTGAACCAGGGGTCTTCTAAATACAAAAAAAAAAATCTATTCTCATATATTGGTGTAAGTCAGCAGGTATTCTTGAACATAATGAATTTTAGAATTTGCAGTAGATTCTATTTTGGTATTTTGATATTACTAGTATTGATTAACTTTTGGAGTTGTTATCTAAATAGGCTAGAGTCATGTAGTTTATTCTACTGCTACCATATATACTGTAGCCAAAAGTCAAAGAAGGTTTACTTATCAGGAATCGAAATGATATCCAAACGGTAAGGTCAGGTAGTCGGGTGTATGGGAAAGCAGGACAGGTAGTGGATGATTTGTAAGGTAGAAGCAGGTAGTCATATGATTGGGAAGGTTGGACAGGTAGTGGATGATTTGTAAGGTAGAAGCAGGTAGTCATGTGATTGGGAAGGTTGGACAAGTAGTGGATGATTTGTAAGGTAGAAGCAGGTAGTCATGTGATTGGGAAGGTTGGACAAGTAGTGGATGATTTGTAATGTAGAAGCAGGTAGTCATGTGATTAGGAAGGTTGGACAGGTAGTGGATGATTTGTAATGTAGAAGCAGGTAGTCATATGATTGGGAAGGTTGGACAGGTAGTGGATGATTTGTAATGTAGAAGCAGGTAGTCATGTGATTGGGAAGGTTGGACAAGTAGTGGACGATTTGTAATGTAGAAGCAGGTAGTCATGTGATTGGGAAGGTTGGACAGGTAGTGGATGATTTTTAAGGTAGAAGCAGGTAGTCATGTGATTGGGAAGGTTGGACAAGTAGTGGATGATTTGTAATGTAGAAGCAGGTAGTCATGTGATTGGGAAGGTTGGAGAAGTAGTGGATGATTTGTAATGTAGAAGCAGGTAGTCATGTGATTGGGAAGGTTGGACAGGTAGTAGATGTTTTGTAAGGTAGAACCAGGTAGTAATGTGATTGGGAAGGAAGGTGCAGGTTCTCATATGGTATAAAAGGTAGGTGCAGGTAGTCATGTGATTGGGAAATCAGGGCAGGTAGTCATGTGATTTGGAAGGTAAGTGCAGGTAGTTATGTGATTGAGAAATCATTACAGGTAGTAATATGATTTGGAAGGTAGGTGCAGGTAGTCATGTGATTGGGAAGGTTGGACAGGTAGTGGATGTTTTGTAAGGTAGAAGCAGGTAAGGTAGTAATGAGATTGGGAAGGAAGGTGCAGGTTGTCATAAGGTATAGAAGATAGGTGCAGGTAGTCATGTGATTGGGAAATCAGGGCAGGTAGTCATGTGATTTGGAAGGTAAGTGCAGGTAGTTATGTGATTGAGAAATCATTACAGGTAGTAATATGATTTGGAAGGTAGGTGCAGGTAGTCATGTGATTGGGAAGGTTGGACAGGTAGTGGATGTTTTGTAAGGTAGAAGCAGGTAAGGTAGTAATGAGATTGGGAAGGAAGGTGCAGGTTGTCATAAGGTATAGAAGATAGGTGCAGGTAGTCATGTGATTGGGAAATCAGGGCAGGTAGTCATGTGATTTGGAAGGTAAGTGCAGGTAGTTATGTGATTGAGAAATCATTACAGGTAGTAATATGATTTGGAAGGTAGGTGCAGGTAGTCATGTGATTGGGAAGGTTGGACAGGTAGTGGATGTTTTGTAAGGTAGAAGCAGGTAAGGTAGTAATGAGATTGGGAAGGAAGGTGCAGGTTGTCATAAGGTATAGAAGATAGGTGCAGGTAGTCATGTGATTGGGAAATCAGGGCAGGTAGTCATGTGATTTGGAAGGTAAGTGCAGGTAGTTATGTGATTGAGAAATCATTACAGGTAGTAATATGATTTGGAAGGTAGGTGCAGGTAGTCATGTGATTGGGAAGGTTGGACAGGTAGTGGATGTTTTGTAAGGTAGAAGCAGGTAGTAATGTGATTGGCAAGGAAGATGCAGGTTCTCATATGGTATAAAAGGTAGGTGCAGGTAGTCATGTGATTGGGAAATCAGGGCTGGTATTCACGTGATTTGGAAGGTAAGTGCAGGTAGTCATGTGATTGAGAAATCATTACAGGTAGTAATATGATTTGGAAGGTAGGTGCAGGTAGTCATGTGATTGGGAAGGTAGGTGCAGGTAAGGAAAAGTATTGCAGCTAACTGCAGTTACTTCTTCCCAGATAGCGACAAAAAGGGTCTAACCAACTTGGGTGAGAACCAACAGCCCCTACGAGTCCAACCTCAATAGTTAGTGGGATAGAGGAGGGTCAGGCTAGCTCAGTGGATACGTGCTCGCCTCTAAACTGATAGAACCGGGGTTCAATCCTCACCTGGCCCTCGATTTATTCACGTGGGAGGTGAATAAATCTGAGGACGTCGTCCCTCAGAGAAGGACGTTAAACTGTCGGTCCCGAGCCTGTACGATGTCAGGTACTCGTTAAAGATCCCTACTCTAAATACATTTGAGTTAGGCAAAATTTAGGACTCCCACTGTAGAATCAATCTTGACTGTGTGGTATCACAAAGGGCCAATGCTCGGCCTAAGAGTGTTTCCTTGTGGGACTGCCACTGCAACCTAACCTAACCTAGTGGGATGGAGAGAGAACCCCTCCATGGGCCTCCGCCGCCCATAGAACCGACTTATTTTAAGAGCTT